>BJCO01362169.1:0-19133 GCA_018326465.1 Flaveria floridana
TGCTTATTGAAATAATAAACCTAAATAATCACCAATGTATGTCAAAAATCTGTGTATGGATTTAGGTGGAAAAATATACTGACAATCATCGTGGTAGTATTCCCCGATGGTCAAAATCAATGTGTGCTACATAACAGCTCTAGCATGATTTCCTGTTAGTGCTCCATGACTCTTAGATTAATAAGACTCTGTAATTGGTAAATATAACGTTCTCTGTATCTACGTATATACAAAAGGTCCCAAATGATTATGTTTTTGCCTGTCTGATTCCATAAGAATCTTTCTAGAGAAGATGAAAAAGCTTGAAGTTGTTCTGCTCAGGGGGAGAAATCATTTAAGGAATGTTAAAATGTTTTCACCCCACCTCGAATGAAAAAAATACAAAAGTATGTCTTAATTTAGTTTGGTTAAAGTTTTTCTTAGCTTTAGTTATGTTTGTATCGAGTCGATGTCGGACTATGTAACAAGATAAAATCTATGAATGTCACAAACTGAACCGAACATTATCTGATAAAAGCTTGTTTTTGAAATGTTAAAAGGATCACGTCTGAGGTGATCACAAGGTTTTAAAGTTAAAGGATCACGTCGAGGTGATCAAACGGTTTTAAATTAAAAGGATCACGTTTGAGGTGATCAAATTGTTTTTAATTAAAAGGATCACGTTTGAGGTGATCAAACAGTTTTGATTAAAAGGATCACGTCTGAGGTGATAAAAAGTTTTCAGTTAAAAGGATCATGTCTGAGATGATCAATGGTCATAATGTTATATATCAAATTCAAGTTTTTGAAAGGTTGGACAAATGAAGTCAAACTCATAAATATGAGCCAATCGCACGATTGGATCATAAGTATGGGCCACTCGTATGATTGGACCATAAGTATGTACCAATCGTGCGATTAGACCATAAGTATGAGACAATCACACGATTGGACCATGAGTATGGGTCAAGTATACGATTGTATCACAAGTATGAACCAATCGTACGACTGGCTGAAGAAGTCGAAGTCAGTAGTACGACTGAACCTCAGTCGAACGAATGAATCATGCATATGGGTCCAGTCGCACGACTGAAACACAAATCAGTATAAAAAGGGGCTCGGTCGGTCGTAGCCCTACACTTGACTTCAAAAAGCTCTCAAAAACCACCGACTGCCCAACCACCCTTTTCAATTTTTTCTATTTGACTGCCACTGACTGTGCATTACTAACCGATTACTATCCATCTACAGGTATAGTAAGACTAAAAACATGCCAAATAAGAACATTAAATCAATCCAAAATGTCCAAACAACTTAAAACAAGAAGCGAGACAAAGAACCCTAAAATAGAACACTTAAATGAACCTAAACGTGTATTTAAAAGAAAATAAGTGTAATATCGAGTCCATGCGCGTCTAATGAATCTAATCTTGATGTGTAAATGACTATTTTGACAAAGATTCAAAATTTTGGACTCGCACAGTGGGTATGCGAAATGACATACAGATGAACTTCAGTCGCACGATAGAGCCAGACGCACAATTCAATCGAACGATTGAATCAATCGGTGACTCAGACGCACGACTGACTCAACCGCATGTCATGGCATATGACTAAGTCCAGTCAGAGGCTGAATCGTATGACTGAGTTAAGTCGTATGGTTGAATCATACGATTGAACCAGTTGGATAAAATCTGTTCTAACTTAAATGTTCTCTCTTCTAAACAGATCTAACATGTTTGTTACATGTGTTGCAGCAAAATGGCTGACAGATGCATGATGAGCACTAAGCATAATATATGTGCTTGTCTCGACCCTACGTCCAGGAGCGCTTTAGGGTTTGTTGGGATCATAGACTTCCTACGACGGTCGAGGATATATCGAGCAGTTTCTGCTCCCTGCACACCGTACAGATCCATTCAGCAGGCATTCTGGGAGAATGTTGTGGTCGATCGCTCAGTCGAGCCACACAGGATCTGAAGTTCTATCTTCGGACTAGATATTGACATCAGAGAAGACGACTTTAGGAGAGTCTTGGACTTGGGTAAGGATGGAGACTATCCAACCAAGCTACATCCCCTGACAGTTAGGGGTTGCTTCTTGAGGATCAAGTACGCCGGCAACATCAATACCGGTGTGCTTAACAAGAGCAACATGTGCCCGCAGTTTAAGTACGTTGCACATGTGATCCTTAAGTGCATCACGTCTCGTAGAGGAGGATTTGACGAGATCAGTGATCAAATCCAGAATGCATTCATTGCACTGGTACTGAACCATCCGTTCAGTTTTTCAGGGATGTTCTTCGGGTATTTGAGGGAGAACATATAGTCGAAGGGGAAGGAGGGTTTCTGTATATACCCTAGGTTCCTACAGATGATCATAGATGAGAAGCTCCCCTCACTGCCCAAGAACAAGGACGATGAGGTAATGTTAGAGGTTATGGATGATACTACCCTGGGTAGGATGAAGGTTTACCGGGGCAAGCAGGTGAAGCCCCGGTCAGGAGGTTGTTTGGTCATCTTATCAACATTGATTATGTCACACCAGCCAAAAAGAAGTGGCACCATGATGACAACGACTCCGATGTTGAGCCAGTCATGATCCCAGATGACGATGATGATGACGACGATAATGACCAAGCTCATGGTCAAGGTGGTGGAGAGGAGGGCATGAGCCAAACACGAGCCACGTACACGTCTACTATTCCTCCACCACCTCAGCAGAGTGGTGCTTCAGCACCTGGTGGATCTGAGCAAGCTGCCATCCACCTGGACTTTCTGATTGATAATGACGAAGAGTCTGATGATGAGCCTCTCACAAGGAGAGTAGGTAGCAGGGTGGTTGCTACAGAGAAGGGGAAATAGGCTATTGGCAGACGCCAAGCTGGTTCTGAGGGTGGTGACACTGATGTCACAGATCCATCATACACACCCGACCAGCCGATGAGCTCAGGGGGATCACCGATTGCCAAGGGTTCCAGGAGGAAACGAATGGCCCAACCCTATGGCAAGAAGGGCACGAGGCAGATATTTTTACTTATCAGTTCTTCCACCACCACAGCCACTGACACCACCACAACCACTGCCACCACCACTTCCATCCCAACCACCACCTCCACCATACCATCCACCATATATATATCCACATCCACCTCACCTACCATACCTAAAACAGTTCCTCCACAATCCATTCCCACTCCTACTCCCATCTACACCACATCCACCACTGCACCCTCTACTCCCCAAGCGGGCACATCTTCACAGTTCCCACCTCCATAGAGCTCGACTCTACCCACGGTTAGGTTAGAGGAACAGTTGGCCAGCCTAAACAAATTAGTGCTGAAGCTGTTGGCTACTGATGATCTGAGAGCCAACCAGCTGAACCAACTGATGGCAGTTAATGCAGCACAGGGCAAGCAGATTGCCCAACTTACTTAGAAGAACGAAGGTCATGAGAGAGCTTTAGTTCGAGCTCATAATGCCCTGCAAGCTCAAAATGAGCTAGTGCTTGCATCTGCCAAAAGGATTGATGAGTTGGAGAAGAAGAATAAGAGGACGATGTTGAGGGTGAAGGGAACGAAGAGTGAGCCTCTAAAGATTAAGGGTGATGGAGATGATGATGATGATGATTCAAGTGATAATGAATCAGATGAAGAAGGAGATGAGGAGGAAGACGGAGGGAGTGGAAAGGATAATAAGGGTGATGATGATGATGATGAGGATGATCAAGCAGGTGATGCAACTGCATCAGCCTCGACTCCATCAACAAGGGAGAGGCGCACTAAAAGGAATCAAGATCAAGGAGCCTCTTCCTTAGCTCCTCAAGCTAAAGAGTTACAAGATCAAGGGAAAAGTAATGCTTAAATGTTTATGTATTTGAAACTTTTATACTTAAACTGTTTATTACATTAATGTATTTAATGAAAATTTATGTTTAATGTCTTGATAAATGATTAATGTGTGCATTGTTGGTTGTGTAATCTAACAGATACAACTCAACAGACCGATGACTATGATATTGCTCCCCTTCAGGAAATCAAGACTCAACTCACTATGAATCTTGATTTGCAAGCGATAGTAGGACGGTTTGTGAGTTACACTCCAGAGGAAGGAGAAATTATCCATGACTTGACTGACGGGCAGCTCGCCGATATGTTCAGACTAAATCCTGACGAGCTTGTCAAAGATGCTCAAGAAGTCGATGTTATGAGTGACGAGGAGCTTCAAGGTGTTGATGAAATAGAGATCGAAGATGTCACATCAGATTACTATCCTGCGTACACTGATCGGGTAACGTTATCCCCGACTTGGGTTAAACATTTGACAGGGATACTTTTGGCACACTCGATGAGAAAGAGAAGGAAAAGGAAAAGGATGAAAGTAAAGCCCAAGCTACAGATGATGATGTTGATATTAAGAAGGCTGAATGGGCGGCTTGTTTGGTAGAGATGAAAGCTCAACGTGAACCTACAAAGATAAACGCCTACACCAAATTGTACAAGGTTAAGAGACATCCGAAGGTGTCAGGCAAGATCATAAGTTGGGCTTATTTTGAAGATCTGGATGTGTACGCTGTGAAGCGGCAGAAGGGAATTAAGTACTTCAAATATCCACATGATCTGAAGACTCTCCCTGGTTTTGAGCTGAACAGGTTGGCCTGTTTAGATCTTTTGTATGCTAACTCAAGGAAGATGTCGGACTGGTTTGAGATGGCATTGAAGAAAGAATACCACACCAGATAGGTAAATTTCAAACCTTAACAACCTAAGAGGTTCATTCATAAGACTGAAGTTGACCCTATCACTGGGAAGCCTAAGGTAGTGCTGAAGTGAAGTCCCCCACACACGATGTCTAAGATCCCTTGACGGGAGATGCCTCAGGACTTCACTCCACACTTCAAATGGTAGTATTATGATTGGAAGACGTGGGAAGCGGTCATAGTTTTGAACAGAGACGGTAAGATAGAGACGATCAGGGTCTTTGACCCAATGTGGCTAACTAACTTGTCAGCTGACGATGTTTATACACTATACAAGTGGCCACTGTTCTATGACATGTAAGATATTGTACAACCACTCCAGTTCCAACATGTTATAAGACTCTGCTTTGCTTTTGAGATACACGCAGGAGTCACCAAAGAGGAGAAGTACAAGAAATTCCAAGAACATGTGAACAATGTTAGACAATAGGATAAACTAGGTCCAAGGGGGATTTTGTTGATACACTGTTCCTAGTTTATGTACTTCAATGTAAATGTCTTTCATTTCTTACACATATGTAATGCAAATGATTAATGAAATATAATATGATTTTGATGTTTAATGGTCTTTGTTTATATCATATTCTTTTTATTATTGGTATTACTTATATTTATGAACATTATATATAGATTTGAGGTTGTTGTACATAGTTCTGAGTCAATAATGATTCAGAAATGTGTTCAAGTTAGTCGGATGGTTATTCATGCTAATGGACCATAGTTATGGACCATACGCACGAATGAACCATACTTATGGACCAGTCGCACGACTGAACCAGGAAACTGGATCAGTCGTATGATGGATACTGGATCATTCGTATGATGGAGACTGGATCAGTCGTATGACTGAGACATAAGATTGACTCAGTCACACGACTGAACCTTCAATCGTGCGTATGAGTCAAACGCATGAGTCAGTCACATGACTGAACCATGCTAATGATTCAGTCATACAAATGGATACTGAAAACCTATAAATATCACATAATTCATGGAAGAACATAACACTTTGAATACTATCATACCCTAGCTATCCAGAGTGTCCTGGTTCGTCCATCCAAGTTCATAGTTCGTTCCTGTTCGATTCCAACTAATTCTTAACGTTTGTTTAATCCTTAGATCGATCAGGTTGTTTGTTCTCACCGATTGGATCCCTAATCAAATAGAATCCCGCGCTATTGGATCTGGTCTCACGCATAATCCGTTAGTACTCCGTACGAAAACGGTCCTTACAGTTGGTGTAATATAAAGTATCTCAATGTCTTGTAACTTATTTGTTATGGATTGTAACTCTTGTAAGAGAACTTGAGATTAATATACATCATCCTTGAAAACCTTATATATATTGTCTTAAGTTCTGTCTCTTTACTTACTTGTGTTCTTTGCATCCAAAATCTCAAAACCTCGGTTCCCTATTTAATCTGTTAAGTGCTCTAACTCTCTCCTCATTGTGAGACTGATTGTATTGGCCATCCAAAATAAGCCTCCTTTAGCTCCAAACACCTATAGTTCAAAACACAAAAAACTTGAACCTATTCCACCATAATCATGATATAAAATTATGCATTTAAGTTAATTAAACACTCAATTATTGCCACACAATCACATCCCCGCACTTAACCTTTTGCTTGTCCCTAAGAAAAGCTTTCAATTCACTTTCAATATTTAATTATAAAAAACATTCTTGAATCCTTTACTTATTCTCAGTTTTGGTTCAAGTTTATACCCAAATTCGCATACTTTTTCTTTTAAACATATTTGTCAATTTTGTTTATTCAAACAAAATCATGTCAGTTTAAATCTAGATTCACCTAACCGAGCCTAATAGGCCTTCATGTTTTGCCCATGCATATAATCACATTGTATCACAATGCACTTAAAGTATACACAAATCACAAGGACTTTTATAGGTTTCATTAGCCTTAGGTTAAGGGTAAGAAATTAAGGATAAAAATGGCTAAAAAGTTATAAAATTCAAAAATTGGGTAAGGTTACTTTCTTTGAAGGTCTATTATTTATATCAATGCATTTTGCATTATGAGACAAACATTGGCACATCTTTTATGATTTTTTTACTTTGGTTAGGCACACTAACATTAGCCCTCTTTTGATTTCTCACTTTTCAGACGATATGATATTTTTCATCCTATATTTTCATATAATTTGAAAACATCCTTATCGGCTTACCAAAATACGAGGCTTGGCACTTTGGATATGTTTTAACACATAATCACCTATCCAATTTGGATTTCATCAAAAACAAAACTAGATTGATAAAAGGCTTCATATTTTCTTCTTTTAAGCATATATTACATTGGTTGTCACATTGGCTTTCTTTTGGTTTTTAATTGGTAATATTTGGTATGATCGAAAAAATAAAAAATAAAAAGGCTTTTCAATTCCTAAAGTTAGATCCTATCATCTTTGCGCATAATTTGTTTTCTTGCTTGAAACATTCCATATGAATTATTCTTTTTAACTTTAGGAACTTAATATAATCTATGCATGAAAGGTCAACCTTCTAGCTTATTACCCTCGGTAAGATAAATCAATATTTCTTTTCCCTCTTTTGAACATCAACACGAATCTAACCATGACCAAGAACCAAAAACCATGCTTAATTAGGCATTTAGTTAATGATTTGCACTTAAAGATTCAATATTTACATATTTTCAAGCTTGCTTAGGACATTTTTTTTAATTTTAAAATTTTCAATTTTAGGACTCTTCTCAATACATTTTTTCTTTCCTTCCCCATCCCCACAGTTAGGATACATTATCCCCAATGTATGGTTAAGATTCACCATGAATCGAAAGAAAAACAAGATAAGGAAGGAGTACATGGGCCTAAACATTAGTGAAAGCCTTGAGTATGTAACTTTGCGGCTCCCCACACTTGAGTGCTTGCGTCTTGTGCATGATTGAACTAACAAAAAACAAAGGACATACAAACTAATAAACGATATAAAAATCACTTTTGTAGGAATCACGGTTGCATTTAGCATATGAAACAAGCCTTTAAACCCCTCGGTAGGCCCAAGTGGACGAGTTGTAGCCTTGTGAGGGTTCATAGTTGTAACACCCGGAACTTTTTGTCAAATAAAAGAAAATGAAGGTGAGAAAGAGAAATAAAAGTATCTAGAAGAAAAGGAAAAGCAGCCGATGTAAAGGGGGTCGAAGTGTAAAATATACAAAACTCAATATTATATTATTACTTCAAGTATGGCCGCCCTTATCACCTTTTCTACACCTGCTTTTTGACAAAAAGGAGAAGAAGAAGAAGAAATCGAAGTTTCTCTCGGTTGTTCAAGAGGAAAGAGGCTTATTTCTTCTTAGGTAAGTGTTTTATGTGTAATTGACTCGGTTTTCTTGGTGGTTTCACATTTAGAAACCGTTATGTATGTGTTTAAGTGTTCGGGTTGTGTTTTTGGTTTGTTTTAGGTACTTGAACTTGTGAACAAACAAGTTTGGAGAAGTTTTACTTGTTTGCTGCATTAGGTGAGTTCTAGACCCCGTATTTTTACATGTTTTATAAATTCTTGGGGCTGAAAATGTATGTAAACGATTTTTACAAATGTTGTATGAGTAACCGTATGTATCCATGCATGTATAATGATGTTCATGAATGTTTTATGTTATGTTCATGCTTAGAATGTATGAGTAAGCTTAGACTAAGATAATATGATGTTTAGGATTAGAAACAACTTAGAAATATGTTCAACAGATTGGTCATGAGCCCAAATAGGACTCATGCACCCAAAATTGTCTTAGAAATGTTCTAAGTAGGGCCATGCGCCCAAACAGTACCCTCATGCGCCTAGAAATGCCTTAGAATTTATAAGTATAAGCCCATGCGCCTAGGACTTATTCTCAGACGCGTAAGTATACCCCATACGTCCAAATAGTGCCCATGCGCCTGAAATGGCTCATGCGCCTAAGTATTGAAACGCCCAAGTAAGCCCATGCGTATGCATAGTTGTAATGCGCCTAAACAGGCCTCATGCGCCTGCATAGTGCTCATGCGCCCAGAACACTTAGCTTATTTTATGAAATTTTGAGAAAAACAGAATGATTAAGGTTTGACCCAAGTTGACTTTAGTGTTTTAATTGTTATTATATTGCATTATTATAAGTTGTTCTTATATCCAAAATAATTATTATTGTGTTACTTTACGTGGTATGTTTATGATCATAAATGCAAAGTATTATCATTAACAAAAGTAAAAGATTAATGATAAAAAAAGTGGAACGTAATTGAAATAATGTAAGTCTTGCAGGCATATAGGAGGTGCACGACCATGTTGTCGTTAGCTCAACTGTGATATGGGTTAGCTACCCCGAAGGATGCACACAGGGTCAATCATTGAGATTGGCAGGACCCTTGTGGCATACCATAGGTGACTGGGTCAGCTTCGTGCATAATGCTCGTGGTCTCTTTATAGACCACATGCTCAGCACTAGTTTCGCGCACAAAGTTTAGGGTATTGCACATTGGTCCATATACACAGTGAAAGATAATGTTAAAAGTACGTCAAGAAAGAAAGAAAGAAGGTATTACAAGATGTATATTGATGTGTGCTCATGTACAAAAGTAAGGAAAGCATTTTATTGAAAGAGTATTTTCATATATATATTATACAATGTATTTTAATAATTTTAAAACTAGAACTCACATAACAACCCTGAGTTTTATACATTTTCAGTGGGCAGGTGAATATTGTTGAGGATGGCATGCGGGAAAAGCTACTCGGCAGGAAAAGACTGACATTCGTTCATGATTAATAATCTTGTTGCTTTGTAATGCAGTCAAACAATCTTTTGTAACTGATAACAATTATGGGTGTATTGCTTAGCAACAGTTTTTATTAATGAATAGATGACTTTTGATAATAATTACGTTGCATTGTTTTATGAAATGTATATATTTATGTATCTATGATGCAATGAATGACCAACTATGAGGTACTCGGGAACGGGGCCTTACAATAGTGAACACACCCATAAAGTTCTCGGGTTGTCTCCCGCAAGTATTAAGTTTTAGGTCTTCAGCCAGACCTTACTTGAGACCACTTATGGTTGTCTTATTGAGTGCTTTTCTCCAATTTCTTTTCATATACTTGCTACTCCCGGCTTGATAAATTCTCTTGTTCGCCCCTGTATTAGTCAACTTCTTTGACCCTTGAATTCACTTGATCCGGTGGTTTACACATCTTTACCTTCCGTCTCAGTTTTTCATTCCTTAGTGGCTCCACCTTCACATGCTCATCCTTTTTCATATTTCAAGCTCAAACCTATAAGTATCAAAACTATTTTTCTTGGTGATATCCACGCTCGCACTTGGAATGTGAGGAGGAGCATCCCCATTAGTAGCCTCTTTTACAAAATAATCATTATTAACTATATATGTAATTGATTTTAAAAACAAATTAAAGTAAAACTACAATTTTCAAATGTCATGTCGATGATTCCATCTCGATAGTTTATTTGAGCTTTGGTTGTTGCTAGGAATGGTCGACCTAAAATTAACTTTGGTTGTTCATTCGTCCTTACCGGTGCATAATCAAGCACCATAAAGTCTAGAGAGTAGTAGAAGTCACCTAGCTTGATTATCATACCCTTGACCATTCCCGGGGTTGTTTCCGTATTGAATCAGCAAGCACTACTATTTTCCTAGTTTCAGGTAATGGACCAAAGTCATATTGGTCATATTAACTCCCTAGAAGGATGCTCACATGGGCTCCATAATCCAAAAGTGCCCGCTTGATTTTAAATTTCCCTACTTGAATGGGAATGATTAGTTCTCTCAGGTCGCTTCCTACTTCTTCATCAACTTCCTTATCATTACCTGCAACTACTTGAGGAGGAGAGGTTAAATCATAAAATCAATACATTTAGATTTAGAAATGATGCTAACCGAGTTTATGTGCACATTCCTTGAACTTGAGGTTTGATGTTGAAGGTTTTTAGTTGTGTCACTTAGAAGCTTCCCAGGTTCTTAGCTAGACAATTGTTCAGCTAATTTTCCCAGTTGCTTGGCAATGGACTCATTGGTCTTTTCTTGCACCTCTTTGAATTGTTTAAACTATTTCATCTCCTTTACAAGATCTTGAATCGCTATAAGTATTGCATTGTCATTACCATTACTTGTAGAAGTCTCTTGTTTTTGTTCTTGATTCCTTTGTTGGTATTGACCTCCTTGTTACTAGCTCCCTTGATTGTAATTATTCCTTTGGTAGCCACCTTGGTTGTAGCTTTGTTATTGGCCTTGCTATTGGTGACTTCCTTGATTTGGTACATGAAAAGGAGGATTCAATTGGTTAGTACAATTACAATATCTAAGATTAGGGTGATTACTAAGGCTAGGATGATAAGTGTTAGAATGTATATCATATATCTTCCTTTTTCCTTAGCATTGTAATTGATGTACTTCTTCACTCTTCCCCAAATTCAAGTAACATGTACCTAAGGTGTGACCTATGTAATTTCACGTGTCGCATACTTCGTATTCACTAAATATGTGTGCTACACCACTCTTTTGAAACCTAAGGCTTGTGATTTCTCGTTCTAAAGTTATGATTCTATCTATGGCCACATGATCATTCACCATCTTCACACTTGACCCCATCGACATTCAGCTCGATTGTGCATGCTTCTTGGAGATTACACTCATCCTTTCGAGAACATCCCAATCGTCGTCCTCATGGTTTAAGGTTAACGTTCCTGCACTTGTGGAATTTACATCTCTTGCATCCTCTGGTGATAATCCATCATAGAAAGCTGAAATCAACTCCCACTTATCTATGCCATGATGTGGACAAGTTCTTAGCATTTCCTTAAACCGGTGGAAAGCTTCATGGAATTATTCAACTAATTGTTTTGTAAATCCTTGAATGGCTAGCCTTGCATCACTTGTCCTTTAAGAAGTATAGTATTCATCCAAGAATTTTTATTGCAATTGTACCCATGTGTGAATACTTGCAGATGGTAGAGATAGGAACCATTCTTTGGTCTTGTCTTTGATGGTGAGTTAGAATACGACTAATTTAACTTCATCCAGTGAGAAGCCTTGGCCACCAATGGTACTACATGATCCCTCATATTCGGATTTGTGTAAGTAGGGTTCTTCAGTTTCCATACCTGGAAATGAGGGAGAATTCCCAAACATTATGGTCGGACTTCAAAAGCTCGCCCTCTTTATGTTGGTGACTATCCAAACCATGTGCTGTTACAGAATGTTTCACTCCCGGATTAGCTAGTATGCCATTAAATGGTTGACCTCCCATATTGTGAACAATGGGTGCTTGGTCATAACCACCCTGATCCCGATTTGGGTGATGGTTTTGATAGCCCGGTTGGTTCACATTATCCTCAAATCATGTTAGTTTGGTCCGTTTATGTCAACTTGATCTTCAATCCACTCATCCACATAATTAGTGTGATGCTTCGTTTGATTAAAACCAGTCCTCATTGCTATGATGACTACCTCCCCCATTATGATGAAACTTGGATTATCGATCCAAACATTTGGCATTTGTTGGAAATTTATTAGGGGAGGTTGGTTTTGCACCCCTTGATTCATAGGGATCGGCCTCTGTGGTTGAGGTCACACAGGTTGATGCGGAGGATCATCAGGTGGAGGAAACACGAGTAATGGGATATCTCCTAATGGTTGGTTGGGTTGTGTCCCTCATTGGTTTTCTAGATTATTCATCCCTCTTGATTGATTACTTTCTGGCATTCTTAAAAGTCAACTTAAAATCCTATGAGCTATTGCTGTTGATGTACCTTCTTTTGATCTTGTTTGACCACGAATTTGAGAAGTCCTTGAAGTTGATATTTTTTGAAACACACGATTCTCTCTTAAAGTCTTCTTAATTTCTGGATCAAATTGCAATGCTGAGGTCCTTCCTGAAAATATTGTATGTGTTAACGTAATGGTTACCAGCAGACAAGAAAATACAAAATACACTGCGTAATACTGAAAAAGAAAACAATTAAAACGAAAAACAGAAAAATAAAATGTTTTTGGATTTTTTATAATTTTTTAAGAAAAGCAAGTAAAAACAATTAAACACTAAGCGCACTAACTCCCCAGTAACGGAACCATTTTGATTAGGTTGTCGAGACTCGATCAAAAACAAATTACCATGTAGCTACCTTTATTGTGTAAGGGTAAGTAAGGTCATCTCCATATGGAATATGTGAAAAGTGTTTAACGATAAACTCAATTAACGTAAAGACAAAAACTTTGAACTGAAGATTAAAACTACGAATGAATAAAAGATCACACATGCATAAAGCAAGAAACATAAAACAAATTTGATTAAATAATAAGAAACAATAACTTTCGGGTTTTCAATTTTGCAAGATCAACAATTGGAACTTTTAAAGTCGGGTTTATAAGAAACAATACTTCAAGATCTTATTTTTTGATTGAAGTGACAACAAAGTAACAAGCTTTTAAGATTCGTTCTTTCATAATGTTACCAGTTTACCTATATCAAATTGTCAAATTTTCTTAATGAGCTCACGATACAAGTAAACTGAAAACTGATAA
Organism: Flaveria floridana; assembly: GCA_018326465.1. Classification (NCBI taxonomy): domain Eukaryota; kingdom Viridiplantae; phylum Streptophyta; class Magnoliopsida; order Asterales; family Asteraceae; genus Flaveria; species Flaveria floridana. Next base: position 13,294 of record BJCO01362169.1, read on the forward strand.
TCAAGCAAACAACTTTATATATATCGTTTAAATCAACCAAAACATAATGTTTCATTCGATAGATCAATGTTCAATAAAAAACCTAATCAAGCATACTGATGTGCTTTAAATTATACATAAAAATCCTATCAAAAGTACATCAATTATTACTTAATATCTTCCTTAAAATGATGATTATGTGCATAAAATCATTAAACTGTGTTTTCAGGTGTTAAAACAGCCAAGATGGACAAAAGAAGCATATTTAACAAGGAATTGAAGAAATCCAAGCTTTAGAATCCAAGCATGGGGTCGTGCCTCATTAAGCACCACCCCATGTCTTGCCTGAAATACACCCCCGTGTTTGGACATCTGACAGGACAAAAGTACTGTCCCCTAAAAGTAAGCATGGGGCCATGCTCTATGACGCACGAGGCCGTTCCCCACCTCAAACACGGGGTCGTGCCCCATTTGTCTTGGGGTCATGCCCGACACCTATAAATAGAGGCTTAAGTTCACTATTGTGATAAGCTTTTGTTGGGAGAGTTACTCTGTAGAATTCTCTAGGGAATCAATACTTGAAGATCAATTGGACTCTCGGGAGGTGCATACAACACTTGGAAGAAGCTTGGGATTGTCTAAACATCATTCATTTTGGATCACCGGTTTGATTGTTCCATTTCACTGATGAATCCATATCTATCTTCTATGTTATTTGTTGTTATATTCAAGCTCATTATAAGCTAAACTCTTATTATCATCCTAATTGGATGAAACTTATGTAATTTGTGATGAACTAATGGTGTGATTTACATTGTGTTAATGTTATGATGGCCTTGGGAAAACTTTCAATGGATAGCATCTATATTTGAACGGGAAGTTATAAACTTATGATTTGTAATAATGTATGTCATACGCGGTTGAAAAACTTATGATCAACTTTTATTCACGAAACCGGTATTAATAATAAATCCATGTCTAATGAACTAGAAATGGTCATTAGAAATCATATCACCTTAACTTTCTGATCATTTACGGGTTTCCTCTTATTAGTCTGAGAAATCTACAGTAATTGTTATGGTTTTTTAAAATTAATGGTATGTTAGAATGGAACTTGATCAACTCTCTTCTTAACATTAAGTTATGTTTTTAGAAAATCGTATGTCAAAATATCATAAAAGATTTACCTACATAATTAGGGCTTTGACCTAAGCAGCAAATCTCAATCTGACGTGGTCCTTGTCACTATGGAACGGATATAAGAGAAATCACGCTAGCTCATATTTATAAACATTAACATGATTACTTTAATCAATATTTTTAATCATACCAACAATTCATCACAGTTACATAAGTGTAATCTAATTTGGATGATAGCCTTTTTTCCTGTTTTTTAATCAAAAAGTTTCAATCTTGTTTTACTTTATTTTTATTATTACTTATAAAAACCTAAAAATCTTAATTACATCAATGCAACTCATCATTTTCTCAAACAAAAATCAATTTTTCTAGTCAATCACTAAGATTGTCGAGTAGGCTAGGTGTGTCCACGGATTGATACTCGGTTCTAACCATCACTATATTACCTCATGATAGGTGCACGTGCCTTTTGTGTGTGTAGTTTAATATTAGTAATAACCAATTAAAACTGAATCTGTATGAAAAAACTTAGTCAAAATATATATATTTTTCGCACGCATCAAGTTTTTGGCATCGTTGCCGGGGACACACGACAGTTTTGAAAGACAATCTAAATTATTGTTTATCTTGTTTATATCTTGTTCATATATAGTTCAAATTTATTTATTCTTATAGATAGTTTGCCATAGTTAGTTAGTTTACTCATATTTGCCTGATTCATTCTAAGCCTTAGTTTATGTCTCATTAAGTTAGTGTATGTTCGATTCGTCTAGTCCTGAACTTCTTACGCCTCTTTTGGAACCCAAGTGACTTTTCCGTCAATGGTTACACGAAAGACCATGACAAACACTACCAATCATCGAAGAAGACATTTTGGAAGATACACCATCCGAAGAAGAAATGGCTAACCAAGATGAGGAAATGAAAATGACACACTATGCCACACCGTCAATCGATGGTTACGAGTCTAGTGTTGTCCAACCAGCAATAGCGACCAACAATTTCAAGAATAAGTCCAGTATTATCCAACTCGTAGAAAACATTGTTCAGCTTCATGGATTGCAAGATGAAGACCCTAACGCTCACATCTCACGATTCCTTCATATCTGTGCAACTTTCAAAATCAATAACTGCTCAGACGACACTATTAGACTAAGACTTTTTCCATTTTCACTGGCTTGATTCACTTCCTCCTAGTTCCATTACCACATAGGCGGAAATGGCAGAACAATTCCTTTTGAAATACTTTCGACCTGATCACACTGTCAAACTAAGAAGCAGCATCACAAGCTTTCATGAAGAGGATGATGAATCCTTAAACGCAGCATGGGAGAGATACAAAGGTCTCATTTGAAGATGCCCACGTCACGGACTTGATCTGTGGCTGTAGTGCCAAACTTTTAATGATGCAATCAGGGGAGGACACAAACAAGCTATAGACCAAAGTGCAGGAGGAGATTTCAGTAGTGTCATGCCAACAGAAGCATACCAATCCCTAGAAAGAGCAGTTAAGAAGAGCTTTGCTTATAATCCCTTAAGAAACAAACCTAGTTCCAAAGGAATTCATCAGGTAGACTCTAAAACACTGATTGCAGCTCAGTTGGAAGCCCTAACCAAACGATTCGAACAATTACAATCCAAACTGAAGAAAACTCCAAAACGATGCAACACGTTCGGAAATTCACACAAGACTAACAAATGCCCACAAAGCATTATGATGGTTGAAAAAGTTGACTACGTAACAGGCCCAAACAACTTATATAACAACAACTCAAATTGGAGGAGCTACTCAAATTACAGAGAAGCTAGTAATAACCAATCATCATCTTGATTCAACCACAGGCCACCTTACCAACAACAAAAACCACCATACCAGGTCCAAGCAGTAGTAACAAAGACCATGGAGCATTATCAATGGAAGACTTATTGCAACAATTGCTGATATTCACACAAGCCACAGATGTACATATCCAAAAATCTTATCGAAGAAATAAGGAGAGGTTTCAAAGAAACGAGGCTGGCATCTAAAGCAACAAAGCATCATTGCAAACCGTTGAAAAACTAGTAGGTCAGATAGCATAAGAACTATCTGAAAGACCCCAAGGTGATTTACCTAGCAACACTGTGACAAACCATAATGCTCAAGTTGAAGCCATCACCACAAGGTGTGGCAAAACCACTCAAGGTGATGCACCTGCATTACAACCCATCCTTCAAGAACAGAAACCGAAAATCCAAGTAATACAAGTGATAAGCAAAAGCAATCTGTTGTTGTTGAAGAACCAGCCAAGAAATATGTACCACCGCCACCCTATGTTCCATCACCTCCATATCTAGGTCATTTGAGACAACAGTGAATGGAGGCATAATATGGCATATTCCTAGGATTGTTCAAGCAACTCCACATCAATCTGCCCTTGGTGGAAGCCTTTACCCGAATGCCAAATTATGCCAAGTTCTTAAAGGGTGTGTTGTCAAACAAATAGAAACTGTAAGAGTTATCACACGTAGTTTTAAATGAGGAATGCCCTTCAGTTCTTTAAAACAAACTACCTCAAAAGATGACTAGTCCAGGGTGCTTCACCATACCTTGCCTAATAGGAAAACTTTCTTTCAGTAACGCGATAGCTGATTTAGGTGCTAGCATTAACCTTATGCCTTATGCGGTTTTCAAAAAGCTAAATTTACGTGAACCTAGTCCTACCATTATGAGCATCCAGTTAGCTGACTATTCTTTTAAATATCCGAGGGGCATCGTTGAAAATCTCTTAGTTAAAATAGACAAATTCGTATTTCTTGTTGATTTTATGATCCTTGACATGGATGAGGATAAGAATGTTCCTCTCATCCTAGGTCGACCATTCTTAGTAACCGCTCGAGCCCTCATCGATGTTTGCACAGACAAACTCATGCCTCGAGTGGATGAGGAGGAAGTAACATTCGACATAGGACAATCCATGAAACATTCTCAACATCATGATGACTCACTCTATTACATTGATGTTTGTGATTTGATCATAAATTGTCATTTAAAGAAAACTCTTCAAATTGAAGCTTGTAACACTCAATTAATAGAGGTCCAAACCATTGAACCCATCTATGAGATTCAAATTATTCCAGAATTAGAAGTTGTTGAAACATCATCTTATCAAGAAGCATTTGAAATCATCAAACAAGAACTAGAACCTAAAGCCAAACCTTCTATCAAAGATCTTCTGGTTTTAGAGCTCAAAGAACTTCTATCTCATCTTGAATATGCCTTTCTTGAAAACACATCTTAACTTCCTATAATAATCTCATGTGCCTTGTCAAATGATGAGAAGAACAAATTATTCAATATGCTTAAGGCACATAAATGAGCAATTGCATGAAATACATCAAGGGAACCAATCCATCCTTTTACACTCACAAGATAATGATAGAGGAGAACTTCAAATCCATCATTCAACCTCAAAGACGTTTAAATCCGAGCATGCAAGAAGTGGTGAAGAAAGAAGTAATCAAACTGCTAGAGGCCGGTTTGATTTGCCATATTTCTGAGTCGCCTTGAGTTAGTCCTATCCAAGTTGTTCCAAAGAAAGGAGGAATGATTGTTGTAAATAATGAGAAGAATGAGCTTGTTCTAAATTGTACGGGTACAGGATGAAGAGTTTGCATTGACTATCGCAAACTCAATGACGCCATAAGGAAAGATCACTTCCCTTTGCCTTTCATCGACCAAATGCTTGAGAGATGTTGGTACACATGTCCCTAGTTCTAGTTCTAGTGAGCTCAAATGTAATAGACTTTCATTTTGTAACACTTATGTAATGTTTGAATAAATGTAATGAAAAACTCTTCTGTGAATGTTCATTGTTTATTGAAAGTTATATCTATTAATATGATTTATTGCTACACGCTTATATGAACATGTTTTATAGGTTTACAATTGTTAGACATAGTTCTGAATCATTAAATGTTTAGGAATATGTTTAACTAACTATCATGATTCAGTCGCACGACTGGACCATGCGAATGGGCCAATCGCACGATTAAACCAGGTGATTGAGTCAATAGCACGATTGAATCCTAAGACTGACTCAGTCATACGAATGAATCAATCGTATGACTGAGTCGCACGACTGAGCCAAACGCATGGCTCAGTAGTACGAATGAAAGCTGTAACCTATAAATACCACTTAATTAATGGAAAAACATAACACTTCGAGATTTATCAACCCTAGTCGTTCCTGATCATCCAGAGAGTTCCTTTCAACTTCATAGAACGTTTTTGATTGATTCTAATCAATTCTTAATGTATTCTCATCATCAGTTTTCATCGGATAAACGTTCTCCCTGATTGGATCGCCAATCAAATAGGATTCTGCACTATTTGATCTGGTTTCATGCTGAATCAATTAGTACTCCATCCGTACACGGTCCTAACAAGTGGTATCAGAGCTTTGGCTCTTGATTCTTCGTGGATTCAATCTTGTTTTTGAAAAAGCCAACGTTTTTAAGCAAAAGATCTGTTCTTTCTACATAAAAATCCAGTTTTTACGAGCGCATGTGTTCAAAAGTACGTCTTTTTCGAGTTTCAGCCGATTAGGGTTCTCAAAATTGTGTTTTTGGGTCGAATTGTGTGAAAAGTTTAAAAAATTTCAAAGTCAGGAGTCTCAGTCGCACGATTAACTCAATCGCACGACTGAACTCCATTCGCTCAGCTCAATCGCACGATTGGC
>BJCO01362170.1:0-10919 GCA_018326465.1 Flaveria floridana
TTATTTAATCCTTTAAACCTTATGATCACAAATCCTTATTTTTATATAATCGATTTAAAATAAAAACGACAAAGTTTAAATATTTTTTTCACATATTTAAATTATATATTTATAACTTTTAACCCGTGTAATACACGGGCTAATAACCTAGTAATTTCATATATCACTAAATGGCTTTGAAATAAAACCCCAATATGTATATGTTAGACTAAATAAAAGATGTTATCAATTTTAACAATAATTTTGTTTTATAAATAGTTTGACATAAGTGGAAGAGGGCAACACAAAGTCAAAAAGAATAGGCCAAGTGGACAAGCTTTGCATGCTTGTAATTTTTATTTGCACTTGCAAAGACCCCTCTATATAAAGAAGGTTAGATAGTTGTAATACTTGCACAAAGGTACAAGCTTATAAAGCATAAAGATTATGACAATTTACAAGCTACTTTGCAATCTTACCTTCATTTTCCTATTATTCTTCAATTTTCATTTAGGTAACTCTACACACGTTTATTTTCAAATTCTTTCACTCATATAATATAGAAGACGTTAACAATACATGTTGATCTGTTGGTTGTCTGATTGATGTTTTTTTATACACACCCTAATAATTACATATATGATTTATATAATTTGTGTTATGCTATCTTTGAAGGTAAGAGTGAGCTACGATCAAATTATTATTCAGAAAGTTGTCCTGACGTTGAAGAAATTATCAAACAACAAGTTACACGTTTATATCATAAACATGGAAACACCGCGGTTTCATGGATAAGAACTCTCTTCCATGATTGCATGGTTAAGGTACTAATTAACGGTTTAATCTTCTTGTTTTCCAGTAACAAACCTGCAAAACATACAAGTTTATCATAAAGAGATTCGTTGTTTTTGACCTGACCTGATTGTTGAAACATTTTTACTTTTACAGTCGTGTGACGCATCAATATTATTGGAGAGCGTAAATGGGATACAATCAGAAAAAACATCAAAAAGAAATATGGGCATGAGAAACTTCAAATACATAAACACAATCAAAGATGCTCTTGAGAAGTCATGCCCCATGACTGTTTCTTGTGCTGATATTGTTGCTCTTTCCGCTAGAGACGGTGTCGTTTTGGTATGTTATTATGCTTTCCTTTATCGTAAATACATACACAATAATCTTGCAATACCACAATGTTTTAGGGGGCGTTTGGTTGAAAGGAATAGAATAGAAATGAGAAACTAATATAATTTTTAAGTAAAATTATATTTGAGTGAGTAATTAAAAGTAAACTCAATGGAATGTTTCACCTCAAATTCCCTTGGTTGTGAGATTTCAAAATCCTTTCACCTAGAGAGGGAATTTGAAATCCCACAACCAATGGAATTTGAGATGAAACATTCTCTCGGGTTTTACATTTCATTACCCACTCAAACATAGTTTTACTTGAAAATTATACTAGTTTCTCAATTACATTTAATTTCATTACATTCTTTCCAACCGAACGCCCCCTTAGTATTATTGACAAAACTTGTAACGGATTAGCGACAAAAAGCAACAAACTAAGAGAGAAGTTTTTTGCAATGGAATGTGACTGTTTTTCATCACCTAATATCTGTGACTAGTTTTGTTGCAAAAAAGATTATAAAGAGGGAAAAAAATAAAATTTATTTTACGTAGATAGCCACAATAAATCTTGAACTACAACAATATTGTGACAGATCACAATGAATTATATCAAAAGCTTTAAAACAATTTGTGACGGTTTTCAAGTCACCAATATTTGTAGCTTATTCTGTACCAAAGAGATACTAAAAATAATAATCTAAAACTATAAAATCTGTCTAGCTATTTTGTCGCAAAAATTGTCATTAACATGTCCGTAGCAGATATTTCGCTTATATCTTCCTCGCAAAATCCGTCGTAATTGTTAGTGTCAAGGATTGCGACGGCTTTGGTTGTTGCAATGATCGAATTTATAGTAGTGACGATATTGTTGCTACTTGTTACTCGCTCATGTTATATAGTTGGGAGGACCTCATATCGAGATGAAAACCGGGCGAAAGGATAGCAAAGAAAGCCACCTTGCAGAGATCGACGAATTGATCCCTAACCATAACGATTCTATGATGTATGTTCTTTCTCGCTTTCAATCTATCGGGATAGACGTTGAAGGAACCGTCGCTCTCTTAGGTAATAATCATCGTCACTAAAACAGTTAAAAGTAAGTTTAAATATTTACTATTAATCAATTAATTTTCTTGTAGGTGCTCACTCAGTAGGCAGAGTCCATTGTGTCAACATTGTCGATCGACTTTACCCGACAGTTGACCCGACTTTGGACCCCGACTATGCCGAATATCTCAAGCGTCGTTGTCCCCACCCAGATCCCGATCCAAACGCTGTTGAATACTCGAGGAATGACCTACAAACACCAATGACCCTAGACAACATGTACTACAAGAACATTATGAACAACAAAGGACTACTTGTGGTTGATCAACAACTCACTTCGAGCCCGGTTACATCTCCGTTTGTCGAAAAAATGGCTGCGGATAACGATTACTTTCTCGGACAATTTTCTAAGGCTCTTCTCACGTTGTCGGAGAATAACCCTTTAGGCGGGGACTATGGCGAGGTTCGAAAAGATTGTCGGTTTGTAAATAGCGACTAGAAGTCGTCGCTAGTGTGTAATTTGTCTAATTTTCTCGGATTGTTATCTTTATATGTGATATGTCTAAGGTTGTGTTACTTAAGTTATTGGAATTAAAGTTTGTAACATGATGAATTATTTTGTGGTTTAACAACTTTTCTTTTTCTTAAATCTGTATTATCAAGATCATTATGTTTACAAATAAAAAAATTCAGTATATGTTACGTTATCTAGCTTTCTATTAAATTTGGATTATTTAACCAAAACTAGATTTTTTACCGATATGTTGTCGCGAGATCGTACGTTGTGTGATGAAGTATATATTACAATTGACTCTATTCGTGTCCGAAGTAAATTTACGTTAATACGTAGAGTGACTCAAATTTAAACCGTTGAATGAAAACGCATTACATTTAACCTGACTTTTTTCCAACTAAAATTTTTGTCGGAAAATAGACTTACTATAGTTTTATCTCGTTTTTAAACTAAATTTATTTCGAAACGTAGATTAAATGAAAACGTAATATATTTGACCCAACGCGTTTTCATATAAAACTTACGTCGAAACGTAGACGCATGTCGAAACTTAAACAATCTTAAAGCGTATATAATGTTAGGCATATAAACATTTTGTATTTGACCTGAGTCGCATCCGATCAAGTCCAAACATAGGCGGACTTGAATTTCTATTGTACATGGGTAAATCCAGAACTTTAGACACCTAAAGGGTAAAAGTGATACTTTATAAAGTTTTTTAAAAAGTATCGGGGGAGGAAAATATCAAGATTATAAGTGAAAGGGACCTAGGGACATAAAAGATAAAAGGTAAAAAAGAATATATCAAGAAAAAACAAACGCAGTTAGTGGGTGTCGAACCCACGAAGACATTGTTAAAAGCCAAGGTGTTTACCACTCATAAGTAAACTCTCTATCTCACTAGATAGAGGAAAGACTAGCCGTCATCTACCCCTCCCAGACCCTGCTCTTGAGTGGGAATTACTGGGTATGTTATGTTATGTTATTATCCTACTAAACAAATTACTTAAATACAACAAAAGTCGGTGGCTTCTTATTGGCCGTACATTTGTTTTTAAGTTATCGTATAATGTTTTTATTAGATAAAAATAATAATATATTTATTTTTATTTATCATGGAGCGCAAGAGTGGGAGCCGAAGAGTCAACAATCGGAGCGTCGCCGGTGAGAACCAGGAAGATGAAGGCTGGCAGAAGGTAGCTTACAGGAAAAAGAACTCAAACCATCGACATTTTTCTGATCATCCGTCCGTAACAACATTTTTTGTTTCAAACATCCCGGAAGGAACGACATCAACCAAATTGTGGAGAATGTTTGAGAAATTTGGGGAGCTGGTGGATTCCTTTATGGCAAGAAAAAAAGATAAGCAGAGGTCTTGTTTTGGATTTGTGAAGTTTAAAAATGTTCGGGAACCGTATACTATGGAGGAAGAACTTAACAACGTTAAGTGGGATGGAGCTAAACTTTCAGTAAACTTAGCCAGATTTGATAGAAATCATTATCCGATCAATTACTCTCCTAATCCTTTAAAAGAAATCCGAAAGGAAGCTGCTCAAGAACCCATGGAATCAACCAAGGCTCAGGCGTCTTACAGACATCCACCATTCAAAGGGAGAACGTATAAAGAAGTGATGGTGGGGGTCAATCCAAGACAACAGGATCAGGAAGAGCGCGAGTTGGAGTTGGACGATGTTCCATCGTTGGTTTCGAAGTATTGCATGGGGCGATCAATATTAGCGTCTGCAATAGATATTGAGAAGTTGCATGACGTGAAATCGGTGGTGACTCAGGTTGGCTACCCGACCGCTGCTATTGCATACGTTGGGGGGCTCACAGTGTTGATTACTCTTAAAGATAAGAAACATGTGAGGGAGTTCTTAGATACAAAACGTGAAATGTGGGAGGGAGTATTTGCTGTAGCGGTTGAATGGACTGGACAAGTTGTACCACAAGAAAGGATTGCAAACATTCGAATCCATGGTGTTCCCGTTATACTCCGGGAAAGTGTGGTTTACCAAAAGATAGCTCAGGCATCTTGGGGTCGTGTGTTGCAATCAGAATTCTCCTGGAACATGTCGGATAATTCGGTGGGGAGATGTAAGGTGTTAACATCATCTGGAAAGCGCATAAATAAGAATATAACTGTTAAATGGAGATCGGAAAGCTTTGAGGTATGGATCTCATAGTGCGATGAAGAATGGATTCCGGACTTTTGTAAAAACACATTGGAGGATAAAACATCCTTTGGCCAGAGAAAAATCAATCAAGCTTCACCGGAAGAAACCCCATCTCCGGTGGGAAGTTCAAACGTCCAGCTGCAGAGGGCGGGTGATATGCATGGTGGAAGTTCCAATGTACAGCCGGTGGGAAGTGCAAACGTCCAGTTGCATGGGGCGGGTGCTATGCATGGTGGAAGTTCAAATGTACAGCCGCAAAAATCGGGAATTGGGGACCAATGTCCCACTCACATTCCAGTAACTTTCAATATGGGCTTTGGTGGTTGGGAGGGCCAACAAGCCCATAAACTTTCAAGGAAACGGCCCAGATTGTTTCGTAGCCCAAGTATACATAGTCCATCTTCAGCACCTGGGCCGGATCTACCTGTTGTGTCTTCGCCTCCTCAGCCTAGTAAGTTACCTGATCTAAATAACTCATTATCCGCTCAATCAACTAGGGCTGCTGTTAAGTCTGTAGTGAATGTGGCCACGAACCCACCGGTCCAAGAGGGTCGTCAAGACCAGGAGCTTCAGGAAGGGGGCGATGAGGTAACTAATCCCCTGTACGAAGAAACGAATGAAACCGTGCGTGTAGGAGTGGCGACGGGTTTTCAAATAGCGGGTTATAAGGATCATGTCAGAGCGGCTATTATTGGGGAATGGATCATTATATCAGATCAATGAATATCTTGTCTTTAAATGTTAGAGGGGTTGGCGGCCCGTGCAAAGCCAAATGGGTGAGAGTAATCAAAACTAGCTATGGTATTCATTTTGTAGCTATTCAAGAAACAAAAGTTGATAAAAGCTCTCTTTATACGGTGAGCCAGTTTTGGGGTAAATCAAGTTTTGAGTTCGAATCAGTACAGTCTAATGGTCGGTCGGGTGGACTTTGGTGTCTATGGAACCCGAGGACGTTTCTTAAAACGGGGGTTATCAAGAACCCTCATTTTTTGATTATTTCAGGAAATTTAAAACCTACTGGGGCTCTGATGAATGTGGTGAATGTGTATGCTCCTAACGATCCAGCAGCTCGCAGGGAATTATGGAAGGTGCTGCTGGACACAAAGATGTCTATGCCCGAATTATGGGTTTTCTGTGGGGATTTCAATGAGGTTCGGGAATAGAGCGAGAGATTCAATTCTGAGTTCATTGTTTCACAAGCGGAAAAGTTTAATAGATTTATTGATGATGGAAATCTCGTCGAATTTCCAATGGGCGGGGTTAAGTACACGTACGTTGGAAACCATGGGCGAAAACAAAGTACATTAGATCGGTTCCTGGTCTGTAATGCTTTCGCGGATCTGTGGCCCACGACATCGGTCGTTGCATTATCGCCTGATCACTCTGATCATCGTCCGATTGTGCTATCAATTGTCCAAAATGATTTTGGACCCATTCCATTTAAATTTTATAATTCATGGTATGGGAGAAGGGTTTTCAAGGATTATGTGGTGTCCTTATGTAACGCGTTTACCTTTTATGGGGATGACGATAAAAAGTTGGCTGCAAAGTTGAAGTTCCTTAAAAAAGGAATAAAACGATGGATTGAGCAAGATAATAGATCAAAGTTTGGAACTATTAATGAGATGAAACTGGAGCTTTCGGAACTAAACAAGAAGATGGATGATGGCCAAGTAACCCAACAATTGGTGGAAAGAAGAGCCCAAGTCCAAGACCTTCTAATGGTGTACGAGGAGGGTCAAATCAGGGACTTACGACAAAAATCGAGGGAGCGGTGGGCTGTGGAGGGAGACGAGAACACGGCCTATTTTCATTCAACCATCAAAAGTAACATTCGAAATAATAGAATAAATGGGTTCATGGTAGATGGTGTGTGGGTATCTTCTCCGGTGGCAATCAAAGAGATGGTGCTTAAATATTTCGAGGAGAGATACCGAGAGCCAATGTGTCATAGACCTACCATAACTTGTTACAATATTCCTCGAATTGAAGAAGGGTATGAGCAGGAGTTGATAAAACCTTTTAATAGTTTGGAAATCAAAATGGCATTAAAGGATTGTTGCAGTGACAAGGCCCCGGGGCCGGACGGCTTTAACTTCTATTTCATAAAGAAATGTTGGGAGTGCTTGGAAGAAGATTTTGTTGATTTATTTCATCATTTCCACTCCACGTGTTCGATTTCAGCTTCATGCATGGCCTCATTTATAACACTAATACCAAAAGTGGCGGATCTGGTCGACTTGGCTAATTTTCGACCAATTTCGCTAATCGGGTGCATTAATAAGCTAATCTCCAAAGTACTTATGAGGAGACTAAAAGAGAAAATAGACGGATCTTATTTCACTGGAGCAGACTGCCTTTATTGCAAATAGGAGTATTATGGATGGCCCTTTAATCCTGAATGAGATACTTGGATGGTTAAGAAAGACTAAGATCAAAGCATTCTTTTTTAAGGTAGATATTGAGAAGGCTTATGATACGTTAAGCTGGAGTTTCTTGGACTCGGTCTTACAACAAATGAATTTTCCCTTGAAATGGAGACGTTGGATCGAAGCAATAGTGTCGACAGGTTTTCTTTCTGTATTAGTAAATGGTGCGCCCACACAACAGTTCCCGGTTCAAAGGGGTCTTAAACAGGGTGACCCGTTGTCCCCGTTTCTTTTCATAATAGCAATGCAGGCGTTAACGTCGGTGATATATCATGCAGCAAACATCAGTCTGTATCATGGCATCAATTGCCCTGGAAATGGGCCGAAGCTGACCCATTTCTTATTCGCTGACGACGTGATTTTTTTAGGCTTGTGGTCGATTGATTATGTCAAAAACCTTAACCGCATTTTAAGATGCTTCTATATTGCTTCGGGGCTGAAAATTAACTTGCTCAAGAGTAGCATTTTTGGGATTGGAGTCGATAGTGAGGAATTATCACAGGTCACTTCATTCCTTCGTTGCCAAGTTGGAACGTTTCCATTCAAGTATCTCGGGCTTCAAGTGGGGGCCAATATGAATCTAGTCAAGAACTGGAAGCCTATTATCGATACTTTCCGAGCTAAATTTGCTAATTGGAAGGCAAAAACCTTATCGGTGGGAGGGAGAATGGTGCTAGTAAAATCAGTTCTAAATGCCCTCCCGATGTATTATTTCTCACTCTACAGGGCACCTTTGAAAGTTATCGACAAATTGGAGAACCTCAGGCGGTCATTTTTTTGGGGAGGGGATGAGGAGGTTACGAAGATTAAGTGGGTTGCATGGGAACATGTTATTAAACCCAAAGAATATGGAGGGCTCGGGTTGGGTTCGTTACGTGATAATAATGTCGCCATGTTAGCAAAATGGTGGTGGAGATTCAAAGTAGAAAGGGTAGGGTTATGGAAGAAGGTTATTTGGTCAATCCAGGGTTCATCAAGATCATGGAATGTCATTCCAGCAAAGATATCTATACCTGGTCCTTGGAGTAATATTACAAGGAGTAATGGTGCTCTAGAGCGAGATGGCATAAGGATTTTGAGTAGTATAAAAGTTGTACCGGGCAACGGGTCATCGATAATGTTTTGGATTGATAACTGGGTGGGTGATATCCCATTTTACCTCCGGTTCCCACTGCTGTTTGGGTTAGAAAGGCACAAGTTGGTCTTGTTGGCGGACCGGGTTGATAGATCAAGCAACAGACCGATTTTCCAATGGAAACGGAGGGTAGGCTCGATTGAGGAAAAAACTGAGTTGGATGGTCTAATGGCAGTACTTGGAAGCATAATACTTTCAGAAGCAAGTGATCAATGGTCGTGGAAGTTAGGGGGAAACACGGAGTTTTCCATTACAAGTATAAAAGATTGAATGTGGCAATACAGCTGCAGTGATGAGTTTCGTCCAACGGTGTGGAATGATTAGGTGCCAAGCAAGCTCTCCGTTCTTACATGGAGGGCAGAATTACATCGGCTACCGACCATGGTAGCTCTACGGAGAAGAAACATCATGGTGCCATCCTCTTTGTGCCCAATTTGCGGAGTGACGGAGGAGAATGAAGATCACATCTTATTGTTTTGTGAATGGGCTCAAGAAGTGTGGAGCGAAGTGACCCGATGGTGTAGATTACCTAGATTTTGCCCACTTACAATTCGAGACCTTGTGGATGTTCACTCCGGTTATCATGGTTCTACCAAATGGAAGAAAGTGATACAAGCTATAGTCTTTGTTACAATTTGGGTGTTATGGGAAGTTAGAAATAAAAGAGTCTTTGAAGGGGTGCAACTTCCGCTGGGTTTGGTGGTCGATAACATAAAGGAAAGAAGTTTTATTTGGGTAAAAGGTAGAGGGAAGATGGAGAATATCACGTGGGGCCGATGGAGAGATTTTGATTTGTTAGGTTTTGTGTTGTAAGTACATGAAATAGTATGTTGGGGGCACTCCTCATGTATGTGGTGTAAAACTTGGTGTGCTTCTAGCAACTTGCTAGTTATGAATAAAAGATTTTTCGTTGGTCGTTCAAAAAAAAAGATAAAAATAATAATAAATATAAAAAACAAATTAAAACCCTCACCATAGTTGGTATTGTATCTTTTCATTGCAAGACGATATAGTTGGGGTGCGCTCTTTTAAAATAATGAAAAAAACAACGTCGTATGTCATGTATTATTGATCGACTATTATAATGACGATAATTGCAATACAAATCTAACAAAAAATACCGGTTATTATTACGAATTCTAACTATATATTTTATCAAAACTTTCTCATAGTATGATCGAAAGAAAACCGAATGTAGAGCAATGAATATTTGGTACAAGAACAACATACAATATCAAAAGTCTATAAAAGCATATACATAAATAAAGCTCTGTGGCGGCAAACAACAACGATGGATCTAAAGCCATAACAGGGACGACAAGAGACACAATGATAAAGCTATGGTAGCTAGAGCTACAATTGTGATAACACGACTGCAGTTATATGAAAAATACAACTAAATTATAATCTTGTACATACTTGTATACATACAATACATCATCATGTCAACCCACGAGGTCAACGAAGAAGAAGTCACGTGAGAGGAGGGGTGGCATTATTGGTTAAGACGCCGACGAACAACAAACATATGGCATCAAAAGTGGTAGAAATAACGGAAACACATAAAATAACCAACTAATAACATAAAATTCTAATACTCTTATAAAAAATTATGTCTGATAGAACAAGATTCAATTATTCATTCATGTATTATATGATCTAAAAAATTATGACACCTAAAAGAAAACTTATAGTTTAATAATAAAACATATTTATATTATACAAAATGGTTAATTTTATTTTATTTTAATACGTTATATTATCCTAACTTTTACAAGTAATAAACATATAAACGTATTTTAGATCGTTTTATTTCTTAAAATCTTAAATTGGTTTGTTTTCTAATATCAAACTAGGAGGATTCTACCTCGCGCGTTGCGCGAATGTTCAACGCAGCAGTTGACACGATTTCATACAGTAACCACATGTAACGCATACGTTGAAGATTGAGAACTGTTGTTTCAACGATTGGCTCAGATCCATTTTCTCGTTGTGGCTGCACACCAGACATGGTTGCCAGGCCAAGACGACGAAATTCTTTCCCGGATTCATCATAGCCATCCTATTAGCGAACTGTTGTTTCAACGATTGGCTTAGATCCGTTTTCTCGTTGTGGCTGCACACCAGGCATGGTTGCCAGGCCAAGATGACGAAATTCTTTCCCGGATTCATCATAGCCATCCTATTAGCATCAATGATCATAACCATCAAGCACAAGCATACCATTATCTGGTGTATCACAATAGTTACCATCATCTATTCAAATTCAAGATTATACAACATAAACCAATATAAAACCAGAAACATAAGGTAAGATTAATCTTATCAGTGGAGGCTCAAAACTCAACCATGGCTGTAACAAACGTTACCACGCCAAATGGAAGAGCTACATCACAGCCGAAGTCACAAATTGTAACATCGTGTATTTGTGATAAATAAAAAAAATTAATTTTGTTTAATACATCGATGTTGAATTCAAAAATTTCAATAATCGTAATAATAATAAT
>BJCO01362171.1:0-20308 GCA_018326465.1 Flaveria floridana
TATTGGGCTAATGGCAATTAACATTTCAAGAACATCTTATTGTATGATCAGTTTAAAAAGGTAATCAATTTAACCACAAAAGAACTCCATTAGCTTCAACATGGATCTCACAAATTATTTCTATGTCATATACACTATATTCTAACTTCAAATTCGAAAAGATCAAGAAGAAATGAATGAATCTGTTTCAATTGATCAATTTTCCACAACTCGGAACATGGAAAACAATTAACACCGATCATAATTCCACCAAAAATAAGTTGAATCACTAAATCAAACTTAACCTAAATTGGCACATATGGGGCAAACTACCTGACTCTCATCCGCAGTATATCCATCAGTCGATCCCAACGTGAAAAACGATGACGTATAAACAATCTTCTATATCATATCACTCTCCTTGCACGCTCGAATCACGTTCTTCAAACCTCCAACATTAACCTAACCATCATACGCATACCAAATCAACACAATCCACAACATCCAATATCATCTCCTAACAAAAACGAAATCCACCTCAAATCTCAATCAACTTACCGATACAAACTTAGAAACATTAGGAAGCCACAGTTCCACTACAGCAGCGGCGTGAAAGACCGCATTGCAGCCGGAGCAAGCTGCGAGCAGTGACGGATAGTCCGTCACGTCACCTTAGGAGAGTTCTAAAGCTCCGTCGTCGGACGGCGGAGGAAGGGAGGAGATGTCGCTGGTGCGACGGACGAACGGCCTGACGGAGATGGGGCTGCGATTTGGGTGGGGGGAATTGGAGGTGTGGTGGTGGTTTAGGGTTTGGGATCCTCCACTTGTTTCATCGTCGAGTTCATCGTCTTCATCATCGACCGACCTCCCTCTCCAGCTCCTCTGTCTTGGCTTGTGATGGTGGTTTAGGGTTTTGATTTTGAATACTGTTACCACCGACATTTTGGATTAATAAGAATAGAAATATTGACCAGATCCGTAGGATATTGCTTCTGTGTATATATGTGGGTGGATGTCAGTGTTACAGAAACTTGGTGTTTTAGACATTGAAGAATCCCAATTTCATCCAACAAGTGAACTATCATTCTCTCAACTTTCAGGTTTAATCATGAATGATAGCTTTCTGCTTATTCATGGATTTTCTGCTATGATAAACCTTGGTTTCTTGATTTTTATATTCATCACTTTGCTCTGCAAAAAGATCAATATTAAAGACCAAAATGGTCCTAAACAGATGTCCAAAAATGGGGTCTTGTTTTACAGACAGACCCTGTTATCTTGTGTGGTTCTTTTGGTTCTTAACATTGTTATGTGTTTCTTGAACCTTCTTTATTGGTTTAGAAATGGTTGGGCTAATGAAAATATCGTTAGCTTTTCGGATACCGTTCTTAGAACTCTTGTTTGGTTGTTTGTTTCAGTTTACTTGCACAACCATGTCTCTGACTCCACAGAATCTAAGTATCCGTTTGCGTTAAAGATTTGGTGGTTTTCTTCTTTCTTACTCTTCTGTTTTTGCCTAGTGTTAGACTATGTTTTCTATAAAAAGGTTCATAGTTTAGCAACTCAGTTCTTGGTGTTAGACGCCTCATCTACCGTAGTCGGTTTATTCCTGTGTTATGTTGGGTTCTTGGTTAAGAATGAAGGTGGAACCATAAGCCATTCTCATCATGAACCATTGCTAAATGGCAGTACTAGTGTCACGAGTGACCATACAGATTCCAAACGTGGGGGCGAAACTATAACCCCTTCAGCAACCAGAAATATATTTAGTCTTCTTACTTTCTCTTGGATTCAGCCATTGATTTCTGTAGGATATAAGAAAAGATTAGATCTTGAGGATGTTCCACAACTTCACAGTTCAAATAGTGCTCAAAGATCCTTTGCAGTCTTAAGAAATAAACTAGAATTGAATAAGAGTAAAAGCCGCGAAATAAATACTTTTAGTCTGGTGAAGGCTGTGATATTGACAACATGGAAAGACATTATAACCACAGGTCTCCTTTCTCTTGTGTCCACAGTTGCTTCATATGTGGGGCCATTCCTCATAGATACATTTGTTAAATATCTAAATGGGCATCGAGACTTTAACGTGGGCTTTCTTCTAGTTTCTGCATTCTTTGTTGCAAAGATTATAGAGTGCATGGCAACTCGACACTGTGATTTAAAGCTGCAACAGGCTGGAATCAATGCCCAAGCTGCTCTTGTTGCAATGATCTACCACAAAGGGTTGACCCTTTCATCTCAGTCAAAGAAGGGACACTCCAATGGTGAGATTATCAATTTCATGGCTGTTGATGCTGAAAGAATCGGGGATTTTAGCAAGTTCATGCACAACCCTTGGCTGGTCATTGTGCAAATTGGTCTGTCACTATCAATATTGTATAAAAATCTCGGGATTTCCTCATTTGCTACCTTTGTTGCAACCATTTTTGTCATGCTATCCAATCTACCATTAGGGAGATTACAGGAAAAGTTTCAAGAGGAATTGATGAAATTTAAAGATAAAAGGATGAAAACAACTTCTGAAATTTTGAAAAATATGAGGATTCTCAAGCTTCATGGATGGGAGATGAAGTTCTTGTCTAGAATTGATAGTATCAGGAGCGATGAGGCACATTGGATGTATAAATTTCTATTTACTATTGCCATATCATGTGTCGCGTTCTGGGTTGCACCCACACTTGTGGCTATAGCCACATTTGGTACTAGCATGCTTGCTGGCGTCCAACTTGACTCAGGGAAGGTATTGTCTGCAATTGCAACATTTAAGATTCTCCAAGAGTCGGTGTATAATCTTCCAGATACGATATCTATGATAGTACAGACTAAAGTTTCATTTGATCGAATCGCATCATTCCTTTGTTTAGCTGAATTAGATTCTGGTCTGGTGGAAATAATCCCAAGAGGTAGTTCTGACACATCAGTTGAGATTGTTGATGGAAATTTCTCATGGGACGTGACGTCTTGTAATCCAACATTGGTTGACATAAATTTCAGAATTTTTCGTCACATGAAAGTTGCTGTTTGTGGACCTGTTGGCTCAGGAAAGTCAAGCTTATTGTCTTGTATACAAGGAGAAGTGCCTAAATTATCAGGAAAAGTCAAACTCAGTGGCACGAAGGCTTATGTTGGTCAATCATCATGGATACAGAGTGGAACTATAGAAGAGAATATCTTGTTTGGTAAGCAGATGGACAGAGAAAGTTACGAAAAGGTCCTAGAAGCATGTGATTTGAAGAAAGACCTTGAAGTTCTCTCTTTTGGTGATCAAACAGTTATAGGAGAGAGGGGAATAAATTTGAGTGGTGGTCAGAAACAGAGAATACAAATAGCACGTGCTCTGTATCAAGATGCTGATATTTATCTATTTGATGATCCATTTAGCGCTGTTGATGCAATTACAGGAAACCATCTTTTCAAGGTGAGTTGATACTTATAAATATTCAATCTCTCATCTTTCCTTAGGGTAGTCATTAAGGTGCTTAAAATAGTACACTGGTATCCTAACATAAGGTTTAAGTGTTGATGTGTTTTAATATTATATCATCTTTGCTCTTTTGATTCTAATAACCATAAATTTATGAACTTTAACTAGATAAACTAACTTTTTTTACAGGAATGTATGATGGACTTCCTGGAATCTAAAACAGTGATTTACATCACGCATCAGGTGGAGTTTTTACCTGCTGCAGATCTCATCCTGGTAAGCTTTTGAAATATTCTTACTCTATGTATATGCACACAAAATGTCTCAATTAAATGGACGTTCCACATTTCCACCAGGTCTTGAAGGATGGAAGAATTACAGAAGCTGGAAAGTATGACGATATTATCAAGCTAGGAAGCGACTTTTTAGGACTTGTGGGTGCACACAAAGAAGCTTTGTCGGAAATGGATTCCATAAGGCATAATATAGGGTCTAAAAAGAATTTTCTAGATGAAAGTATAAAGGGTCAAAATGATAAATCTGTTCACATGGAGGGGAAGAAGAGGCAGCTTGTGGTCGAAGAAGAAAGAGAAAGAGGTAAAGTTGGCTCATCAGTCTATTGGAAGTACCTTACAACTGCTTATGGAGGGGCACTTACTCCTTTAATTTTATTAGCACAAATTATGTTTGAGTTATCTCAAATCTCCAGCAACTACTGGTTGGCTTGGGCATCGCCTACATCTGAAAGTAGCGAAGCTCGTGTTGATAACTTTAAATTCCTCATTGTTTATGTGGCTTTTGGAATTGGATGCTCTCTTTGTATTCTAGCCAGAACAATGTTACTTATGAAAGCAGGCTATGAAACAGCCAACCGGCTTTTCAACAAGATGCATTTTTCTATTTTCCGTGCACCCATGTCTTTCTTTGATGCCAACCCATCTGGTCGAATTCTAAACCGAGTAAGTGACTACATCTTTTTCTTTAATTTTGCTTGATCATTAGAAAGATCTTTTATTGAGCGGGGTCTCTATAGAATCAGCCTCTATCCCACCTCCCTAGACCCTACTTGATTATTAGCAAGATCAATGTTACTTATGTTTTGTTTGTTTGTTTGCTTGCTAGCTTGATGATTAGGCAATTAACTTGATTTTATGTATCTGTTTGTAGGTATCTACGGACCAAACTAAACTGGACTTGACAATACCATATCTTATTGGCCCCTTTGCCTATGTGGTCATACAACTTTTAGGCATTATTTTAGTTATGTCACTAGGTGCTTGGCCCGTGTTCCTTGTATTCTTTCCCGTGGTCGGAATTTGCATCTGGTTACAGGTAATCATACTTGCTGTTCAACCCAATATCTTTAAAAACCATTCGTTTTAATAAATATAAATTAGTTCTCTTTGATTCTGATTTCTGTTTTACATGCACTTATCATATTTGAAGCAATATTACATACCTTCGGCACGAGAACTAGCAAGATTAGTTGGAGTATGCAAAGCACCAGTCATTCAACATTTCTCTGAAACAATATCTGGGTTGACAACTATTAGAAGCTTTGATCAGAAACATAGGTTCCAGGACACATGCTTGAAACTGATTGACAATTATTCCAGACCAAGGTTTCATGTTGCTGGTGCATTGGCTTGGCTCGGGTTACGCTTGGATATGCTATCATCCTTGATTTTTGCCTTCCTTCTGGTCTTTCTAGTCTCTGTTCCTGAAGGAATAATTGATCCAAGTGAGTAAATTTTTACGACTCACAACCATGATTACAGTTTCAACCATAAATAACTTGCCCCTTCCAATCGATTGTAGGTACTGCAGGCTTAGCAGTGACGTATGGACTAAATTTGAACATGCTACAAGCTTGGGTTATACTAAAACTTAGCAAATTGGAAATACAGTTTATCTCAGTTGAAAGAATATTTCAATATAGTTCTATCCCTAGTGAGCCTCCTCTTGTTATTGACTCGAATAGACCTGATCACTCCTGGCCTTTAAAAGGAAAAGTCGATATTCACCATCTGCAGGTAACATGTTACTGTTTTCTTTTCCCTGTTTTAAACTTTATGCAAGTGAAATTAGACTTATTTAATTAATAATGTGTGAATAGGTTCGATATGCCCCCCACATGCCACTTGTGTTGAGAGGTATTACATGCACTTTCCAAGGAGGTACAAAGACTGGAATTGTAGGGAGAACCGGAAGTGGTAAATCTACTCTTATACAAACACTCTTCCGTATTGTTGAACCTACCAGTGGAGAAATTTGTATAGATGGCATCAGCATTTCATCAATTGGGCTCCATGATTTACGATCTAGATTAAGCATAATTCCCCAAGATCCCACTATGTTTAACGGAACTGTTAGAAGCAACATGGACCCACTTGGAGACTATACAGATGATCAGATTTGGGAGGTACATCAGATAGTTTTAATCTGCTTATGCCGGCATGCCATTAGTAACTGTTCGTTTGTTCTTTCAGGCTCTTGATAAATGCCAGATTGGAGATGAGATTAGAAATAAGGAAGGCAAGCTTGATGCTACAGGTTCTTGATCGCTTCACCATTCTACACTATTTTTTTTGCTGCTTTTGCATAAAAGTACAAACTTTTGACAACCCATGCTTGTAAAATTACTATAGTTACTGAAAATGGAGAAAATTGGAGCATGGGTCAACGACAACTGATTTGTCTTGGGCGTGTGCTACTCAAGAAAAGGAAGATTCTGGTTCTTGATGAGGCCACTGCATCAGTTGATACAGCAACCGATAACATGATTCAGAAAACACTTAGGCAACACTTTTCAGACTCTACTGTTATAGCAATAGCACATCGAATCACCTCTGTGGTCAAAAGTGACATGGTTTTGGTTTTAAACAATGGTTTGTGTGAACTTAACCAGTCATTCTGTCTTAACTGGTCCTTCCTTTAGTGTACATAAACTTAGTGATTCATTTGTTTAATGGATGATACGTAGGTCTTATTGAAGAATATGATTCTCCTACAACATTGCTTGAAGATAAATCTTCTTCATTTTCCCAGCTGGTTGCGGAGTACAGCATGAGGTCGAATTAGTCATGTAACTACCCACAGTTGACAATTGAGTGATGCGAAATTTCAATCATCATCTTCACTTTAGAGAAGAAAGTACAACCATGAAACTTACCATCAAGTGGCTGTTTGAATGTATTTGATTATATGGCCTTGTGATAAGTTAGTTTAAATGTCAGGTTATAATAATTATTCAATAAGCTTCTAATTATAAGTTGATATCATCATGATTTATTGATGATTGTATTATGGTGTTTTGATGGATAAATTTGTTCTTTATGAATATATAAATATCATGAAGGCTGGATTTATTTAATGTCCTGTCAAACAATACTAATACATTTTTTTTCTGTTATCTAAGTTTGGGAGAAAAAACTAAATGCTAGGGTTGTAAACGAGTCGAATTCGAAAAGCTCTGGCTCGGCTCGTTTGTCTTAATGAGCTCAAATTGTCAGCTCAGATTCGGCTTATTTATAAATGAGCCCAACCGAGCCGGCTCGTGAACCAACTTATTTAATTTTTTAAAAAATTGTTTTGTTTTTTATACATATTTGTATATACATAAATAAAAAATCCTATTTTTTTATATTTGTTTATCTTAACTCATTAAATCAAGTATACAAGATTGGTATTACGAGGACTATAATCATCTTTTTATGCTTTTATACTTAGTTTCTAAAAAGAAATATGTCAAAATAACCATATGTGTAGGGTTGAGCAAGAACTGGTTCTTTTCTACTAGAACTGGTTCTTTTCTACTAGAACTGGTTCTTTTCTACTAGAACTGCTAGAACAGTTGGACCGAAACATTTAGAACAGGTTGTACTAATATATGTTTGGTTCCCGATTCCTATAATATGTGTATACGGTTACCGTTCGGTTACGGTTGAGTTTCGGTTCCAAACTCGAATGTACCTAAATAACTGATAGCCCATGAACGTTTGAATTCTTAAAAAACTACTATCATATTTATGGTGTAAAATTTACAAATAGTTAACGTAAAAGGCTTCTAATAGTATTTTCTACTTAAACTGATCTAATACATCATTAACTTTCAAACTTTCACAAATCAAAGCAAACAAACCAGATCAGATACACCATTAAAGAACACCGTTCATTGATATCACATCAGGTTGTTATTGTGGTTTGCCTATCCAAATTGTAGTTTTGTTTGAATATCGATTTGCTCTTTTTAATTGATCATCACATTAGCTGTTATGTTAGGTTCTTCAATAAAAATGGTTCATTACCGGTTCTTTAACACAACCGGAACAAGCTTATCAGGTTACGGAACAAGTTTATCAGGTTAGGAACCAAACCGATTATGTTACCGGTTCCGGTTTTCATATTTAGGCTATGGTTCCCGGTTCAACCGGTTCCAGTTCGATTTCAGCCGTTTGCACACCCATACATATGTGTATGTTATATTTGAATAATATATGTCATATTTGATTTATATTTTATATAAATTATAATTTAGGTAACAACTTAAACGAGCCAACAAGCGACCACGAAGCAAGCTGGCCTTAGCTAGGGCTCGATCATTTACAAACCGAGCCGAACCGGCTTGTCTCGTTTCATTAATGAGCCGATTTTGAGCGAACTGTTTTCGAGCGAGCTTCGAGTAAGTCAGAGCCACGAGCTTTTTAAACAGCCTCACTGAATGCTCTGGATATCACAATCCATGGTATGGCTCGCTACGTTTTCTTTTAGTTCCGGATTAATGATTACTACTTGTCAACCACCGTTCACCAATATCCATAAATCTTTTTTCAAGACATTATTGAATCTCAGAGTCGCCGCTATCAACAACATTTACTTTTACTATTCACCAATAAGTTAAGTTATTATCCCATTTATTTTTACGGTTATTAACGTACCACTTCATCAAGGACAAGTGAAAGTGCTAAAGGATGTAGACGTTAAAAAAGTTACATTTTTATTGAACTTTCTTTCAGGCTAGCATGAAAAAAATAGTCAGACCTTGGAAAGAAAGTTGACCAAAGTATATGGTATATGATCACAACCAATGGAGAATATGATGAGTGTGTTAATTTGAAATTAAACTTGGGTGACAATACAAAAAAAGAATTTAGAAACGGGGTAAAGTTTGTCTTAGATGGCTAAACTTGGTCAAATTTGTAATTTTTGAAAACTTTTATTCATTATGAAATAAATTTTAAGATAATCACAAAAAATAATCATTTTTCTTGAGTGGTGTTATATCTATGTAGTTATATCATAAAAAATCAATCATTTAGCCATGAGATACATCACTAATAATCGCGTATCTATCCTCAGTCAGTGGCGGAACCAGAAATAATTTCAAGTGGGGTCATTTTTTTTTCGGTGCCCGGGTTTTTATCAACTCGACTTAAAAACGTTTCGGGTCGGGTCAAGACTTACTAGATCAGGTTAGCTAAATCATCGTAAACATAACTTATCAAGTGAAATACATGAGGGGTTGGTATACAACCAATTTAAGACCTAAGAAACAAAATGAATATATATAAAAAAAAGCATAAAACATTACTAGTTTTGGAGACCATACCAGTATTGAAGAAGAATCAATATGAAGATCATGATTATTGCACTCAAAAACTTGATTTTTCTTAGTTTGCCTTTAGCATCCTAGCATTTCTCTTGCTTTTGCATGCAAATCACGAATAGATAAATGGACTAAATAGGAAGATAAGGTGAATTAAGTTACCAAAAAAAATTAGAGATTCTAAGTTTTAAGGATTGATTTTAATTTTACAAAAAGGGGGGAGGGATTAAGTAAAAGTTTGAGGGGAAAGGCCGGAGGTATTTGGGTTAAATGTTTTTTGGGTTTCTCTAAAAAATAAAGTTGAAAATGAGTCTCCTAAGATTTGAAATCGCAACCTCAGGATTTTGTAGCACTAAATGTAAACCCGCAAACCATTGAGACAGAAAGTAATTTGTGTTTTGTTACACACACATTCTAAATGAGGTCAACCTTTAAATATAATAGGGATCACCCAAGAATTCATAGTACACGTAATACAGAAAATGCAAAACTCACTGGGGTCACTTGACCCCATTCATTACTACGTGCTTCCGCCCCTGCCCTCAGTCGCTTATCACATTTTAATTTTCAACAATAACTTAAACTAATGTGATAAGTGACACAATATCATGTATATTTTTTTATTTGCGTATGTATTATACACAAAAAAATAAAATATTTATGTTTGAGAGTTGCACGTAGAAACATGATACAAAAGAGCACGGAAACTGTGTGACGAGAATTACATTACCCAAACACCAAGCATAACCAGCAGACACAAAGCATTAATCATAAGTGTAACTGATCTGGTTTTCAAGACTCGATAAAAAACAAGTTAAATAACTGGTCTTAGCTACCTTTGTAGTGTAAACATAATTAAGGTCATCTCCACAGGGAATTAGCGGAAAGTGTTTAATAAACAAACTCGATTAACTTGAAAACATAAACTTTGGAAATGAAAATCAGAACTTTGAATTATTTCTACAATACTAATGCAAAAAGCAATGAACTTTGAAATGAATTTACTAATTAATGGAAAAATAACCGCTTTTGGGTTTTTAATTTCACAAGATCAATAATCGAATGCTAAATTAGGGTTTGCTAAATTAGGGTTTGCTACAAAATAAGTTTAAAGCTTCTAACTTTTGATTAAAGTGATAATAACGGAACACGCTTTTAAGATTCGTTCGTTCACAAAATTATCAATTTACGGATATCACTCTCTCTATTAATCATAATAAGTTCACGATGCAAGAAAACAGAAAACTGATAAAAAAGCACACAACTTTATTTATTGAGCAAACCTTTTAAACAAATCAAAACTTAATTGCATTCAACAATTCAATATTCGTCACAAACTATAATGAAAACATAACAACAATCTCTCTTAGCAAGAATGATCCACCGAAAAGTGATTACAAAACGATGATGAATCAGGATGAATTATGGCGAATTGGAAGGCTTGAAGACACCCAAAATCAGCTTGCATTCGTCCAATTTTGTGCAGAAAAAGTTATTCCTCGGGTTACGATTAGATAGGTTTAAATAAACGTGAAATTCACAAAATCCAGAGATTTGTAGGTGATCGGCGTATGATATGCTGACCCTGGGCGTATTATGCGCCCCCTCAGTTTTCTTACGCCTAACTTTTCGCAATTTTCTTCAAATATGCCGATCCATATGTCACCCATACACTGCCGGTGTGTTATACGCCTAAACTTGATGTATGATACGCCAGTATACTTCAAACTGTGCCTTTTTGTAACTTTTGATGTTTATGTCTTCAGTCCTTGTAGTTTATGTTTACTTCTTTTGCTTCAAAATAGACTTCCTTAAGCTATGAAACCTACAAAATCAAACACAAACAAAGTCATATTGTTTAACCATAATCACAACATAATCTCACGTATTTAGATAAATTAATCATTGAAATATTACTATGTGATCAGTAACAAAACTCAGATTTTCATGTATAAAGTCGTATATACCTATGAAAATAAACTATAGCTCATGATCCTGACCTTCGATCCAAGTCTACCAAAGCCATGTCTACATGAAGTCATGGTTCTTTAACATAAAACTATATTAATAGTGGTCTATACCCTTGAATTATTTCTTTTATATGAAAGCATTCTAGTCATTATAGGCCTCATCTTACACTTCAAAATGATACCGACTTCAAAGTTTGGAAAACCCATGAACCATTTATTTCATGTGAAAGCATTCTAGTCGTTGTAGGTCTCATCTTACACTTCAAAACGATGTTGTCTTCTCTACAATTTACACTTTATCTCGTTTTCTTTTCCTCAAATGACCCGGTCCTAACTTGCATCTATGAAAGATTCATGTTCATTCATGAGACCTCTAACTATGATTACCATGCATTATTTTGACATGTTCAGTTTATTCACATCAGAATTAATGATATTATGCGAGTAAAAGAAAAATACTCGATGAAAGATTCATGTGTCTCATGACTTCGTATGAAATCACTTCTAGATGAGATTTAGTAGTCTATTTTCCATTTATTTCGATGCAAAAATTATTAGATTTATGATATTGTTATAATATACAAGATTAGTGTTGTTCCATTCATTTTCATTCTTCCACCCAACTTGATATTTTTCCATTCTATTACCTCCTCCATTATTTATTTCCACCGCTATTAGGGCTGTTCACGAGTCAAGCAGGACTGAGGGAGGCTTTACTCGTGCTTGGCTCTTTTATAAACCGAACTGAGCCGATCTGCTTATTTAGATCTGAACCAAAAATCGAGCAAGCATTTTTCAAGCATTGATTTTCCGAGCGAGCTTCGAGCTAGCGACGAACGGTATTGACAGCCCATGGTATTGATAGTCATACAATCTCATGTGCTACAAAGTTTAAATATACAAAGAGAGTGAATATATTGAGTCTTAAGTTTTAATGTTTTAAAAAGCAACCAAGTTTAATTGTTTTTTGTTTATAAAAAACTATTTTATAAAAACACCAATTTTAAAGTATTTCATATTTTTTAAAAAGTTTGATGTTTTAGAAAAATTTCTTGTTTTATAAAAAATATTTCTTTAGAAATAACATTAATAAAAAGATCTCTTTCTTAGTATATCAAAAAACTACTTTTAATCTAAAATGAGTTAAATGAGATTATTAGTAATTAAAGTAATAATCATTTAATAGGAGGGATAATCGAGAAAATTAAAGTAGGAGTGATTATGATGTTGTCACGTGTCCTCTTAGTTACTCTTTTATTAGAGTAGAAAAATAATCCGGGTCAAAAACTATCGTTTAGCCGCTTAGGGTTTTACTTTAAGATTTAGTATAAAATTTATTATTAGGTTGATTGTCTAGTATTTATAAATATAAATTGTATATTTATATATAGTAGACCAAATACAGCAGAGTGGTATGTATAAAACTATAAATATAACTGCATATTTGAATATTTATATGTATATATATAATCTATAAATTTAATTAAAAATATTCGAGCCGAACAGAACCGTGTGGACATTTGCTCATGCTTGGCTCGTTTACTAATCGAATCAAGCCGATCAACTTATCAAGTAGTAAATTGAACGAGTATTTTTCGAGTGACCGCCAAACGATTTGGACAACCCTAACCATTACCACCAATCCCCACTACCACCGCCATGCCCACTGCCAACCATTGCCACCGCCACCACCACCACCACCCACCACCACTGTTGGCGTTGGACCGCCGCCACAACCCACATCACCACCATTGCCACCACCAACCACAACCACTGGTACCACCCACCACCCACCACCACCACCACCATCATCGCCACCACCCGTCTCCACCACCACCAACCACAAACACAACCCCACCACCAACCACAAACACAACCCGCCAACAACAAGTCAACCACTACCAACCACCATTGCCACCACCAGCCACCACCGCCATCACCCACCACCGCCACCACCCACCACCACCACCCACCAAGCACCGCCACCGCCCGCAACCACCACCCACAACTCGTAACCACAACCACCCGCCACCACCCACCAACCACCAACGCCATCACCACCATGATCACAAACACGACCACTATAATCCATTCTTTCCTCTTTTCTTAGCTACCAAATAAAACATAACAATAATTTATTTTATTTTTATAGGGTAATCAAACATGACAAATGAACTAAATGTTTTATATGTTTTATTTTATTCCTTTGCTCATTCCATTTCGTTGTCCATTTTATTCTCCCGTTCATTCCAATAATTTGTACCAAACAAACCCACATATGTTACTCTTTACTTCTTTAGTGTTATATATCATATCATTATTATTAGTCTATTAGAACTATTTAATTTGGTCCTATCTAATGGTGCGTAGAAGTATAGGATAACATAAAAAAATTAATATGTTGCATGTCCTATTTAAGAAAATGATCAAAATCTACTTGTTTCTAATAAAAAAGTCGTTATTCTTATACAAGTCAGACTGAGAGTGCTAAGCTAACAAAATAGTCAGCGGGACTCGTGACAATATCTTGTGAGTTTTGTAGGTCAAACAACCAAAATGTCATGCAAGATCGTCATATAATCGCTGACATGACTGTCACGAGAGTGTAAGAGAAGTGTCACACATTCTCACTTAAATCTATAGTACTTACCATATGCGATGAAGACATTAATACTCACTCACTCTATAAGTCACCTTTTGTACATGCTCATTGCTTGTACCACTAGTAATCACCACATGTTCTACCTAAGCACGTCTTATTCTTAGATGGCGATCTACTAACACTTTCTTTCTATACTTAGAACCGAACTCATTACATGCTTCGCACACACTCCCATTTTATGACTCCATACAATGGCGTCATCTCGCCCATGTAGATCTAAATTGAATATATAGAAGCTAGGATTTGGAGATAATAAAGGGAATCAAAAGAATAAAATAAGAACTCAGAATATTTCAATTGAAATATCTTTTACGATGATGTAGAGGACTTCTCAAAATGTTTTAATACAACTCACTTTATTTGAGTATAAGAATGCACATAAAATGCTTAGTATCTATAGACTATAGCCATTTTATAGGCCGGATCCAGCGATAACAACCTATCCTATACCAACCCACTAGGGTTTTTACCCGATTGTATTTTTCTTGCATCCCATTTTACCTCTACATACATGCTTATCTTGTGCTTATGATTCAAAATTTACATAATGTCATGAGGTTATAGCATCAAGACCATTCTCACGGATTTTTCATGATGTTTACAATATCGGGAAGAGTAAGAATTACACAACACAACTATGAGTTTGACCACTAAAACCAAAATAACACCGGGAAAATGGCAGCAGGGGCAATGGCGTTATCCGGCTAACCATTTCAATCCTAACTCCCTATTGCAGGCGGTCTTAAGGTATGTTTGGTATGTGGTAATGGAATGGATGAAAGAATGAAATGGATGAAGAAATGAATCATTATATTTCATTGTCCTATTTGGTTACATGTGAAAATTAAATAATTATTACTTTATGTTGTTTGTTAGGTAAGAAAAGAAAAAGGAATAAAATACATAAGTGGTAATGGTGGTGATGACCGACGGTGGTTCCCAATGGTGGCGGTTGGCGGTGGTGGTGGTGGTGGCCAGTGGTTATCAATGGTGGTGGTGGCGACCGATGGTGGCCGGTGGTTCCCGGTAATTGTTCAGTGGTGGGGGGTGGTGGTGATCGGTGATGGTGGTCGCTGGTGGTGGTGGTAGCGCATGATGGTTGGTAGTGGTAGGAGTGGTGGTGGTCGGTAGCGGTGGCGACCGGTGGTGGTGGGTGGCCAAGGATGGAAAAAGAAATAAGTTGAAAAAAAGGAGGTGGATGTAATGAATTGGTGGGTTTAGAGGAAATGAGATTTCCCTTGTAATGATCTATTTCATTTACTTCACCAACTAAAACCATCAATGGTTCGTTTATTCCGACCTTCATTTCCGTATACTAAACACTATTTTAGAGTTTGAAATGAAAGAGAAGAAAGAAAATACAATAATAATGTCACAAGATTATATGTATTACTAATCTTCAACTTGGTTATACATTATTAATTCTTTTTAATTAGAGTTAAGTACACGATTGGTCCCCGTGGTTTGCTCATATTGCAATATTGGTCCTAACTTTTGAGAAATTACAGGTTTAGTCCCTACTGTTTACCAAACTGTAACAGGATGGTCTCTAATACTAACTTTTGTTAAGTTTCTCAGTTAAGTAGTTAAGTATAGGTGAAAAGACCAAAATACCCACAACATAATTTAATAATACATACACACAGTCCACATATCATCTTAAACATTGATCGCACCACCCCGTCGCCGGCACACCACTGCACCGTCGTCGGCGCCCCACCGCATCATCACCCACGCACCACCGCACCAGCACACCATCACCGATCACTACCAGATCCACTACTATCAACATGACCATCGTGTACCGCTATGCACCATCATAACCACCATCGCCTCATTAACCTACCAAAATCACTATAACACCTCCTACCACCATCTCCATCTCCACCGCCCTCCACTGCGATCGGTAACGTCACAAGACGTGGTGGTGGCGGTTGCGGGTGTCGCAGGAATAAAACAAGAAACCCACGACAACATCAATGGAATAACAACTCACGTTACCGTCACCATCCTGAGCACCACCGTAGTTATTCTAGTGATGGTGAACACGAGAGCAACTAGGTGGAAATGGTTGGTTAAAGGTTTGATCCTAACAAATGTTCATACATCATTTGCCTTTTTTTAAATTATCATGTTTACATGGCAATAGCACTTACATAATATTATGATATAATTATTGTTAATTTTATTAATATTAGTAAAATCAAACCTTACCTGCTGCGGATCTAGATTCAACTTTGGTGACTCGCTTGATCTCCACTGTCGCTTGATTTTAGCGATTCAACAACAATCTGAATGGGACTGTGTGTGTTTTATATGTTTGCATCGTGTTGATCTGGTGGATGTTTGTAGGGTCTAAATATTTAATAGCAAGTTATTTTCATTCAATGGTCACAATATCTATGGGGTGGCAATCCTAATTACTGTCACACCCCGAAAATCGCAGCGGGAGATTACGTAACGTGGTGATAATGGAAGTTGGAATTAATCCAAAGATTATAGTCAAACGCTAACAATTTAACAGTTCACTACAAAGGATCAGACCTTTACACACTTTTAAGCAAAACATAGTGAAATTCAGATTCATTCACAATCAAATTGTTAAAGTCAAGCGACAACATTTATTCATTGAAATTTCACAATAGGTAATCAACTAACACATTTGACCCTCCAAAGACTCATTCTGTTAATTCCAAATAGAGCTTACCTACAACCCTGAAAAACATGAAAAATACTAGTCCATATAAAGTTGGTGAGCATTCGGGTTTTAAAACTTTATAAACAACCAGTTTTCCAAATTGTTATGATGTAGCGAGATAATATACCCAACATAGACTAACTGGGTACTATGATAGCAATCAGGTCATAAGTCCATAATCAATCCAAGAAACACGTCGTTGCCCCACAACAGTCCAAACATATAAACTCCCTTGTCACATTTCCTGACCAGCGTGACTGGTAGTGAGAGCGGGCTCTTCTAACCCGATAGATCTACCAATATAGTTTGCGGCCTCCCCGAGGTTAATTATTATGGGGGGATTTAGGGCTCAATAGTCATACACTTATTCTATTGACCAAAACTTATACCGTCATAAATATATTATCCTCATTTTACCATCATGTATATAAAAACAGTTAATAATATTTTTCCCTCCAAAACAGTTTAAATAAAATAATATTAAAAAATAGGGCCGAAGAACTCACCTTCGTACGTGATCAAATAACCGATCAGAAACGTCTTGCACCGATTATCAAGATCCTAAACGTGAAAGACTTAATTAACATTTGAAAAAGCATGTTCATGAGAATGCTTGTTCATCCAACTTATTCATTTTAAAAATAAAAATGCTTTTATTATTTCTTATAGTTTTTAAAGAAAACCATTGGTATTTTATAAATGTTTATCACTTTTCCTAAAGAAATATGAGTTACAACACATCCATCTTATAAACTAATATCTATCTTAAACTTATACTACTTAATTAACTAGGCATCTAATAATATCACTAATCCACTTGTAAATCCTACGTTTATTTCTTACGTATTATATTCTTAAACTAGATGATTTATAAAACCGCAAATGCATACTTACATTTATTTTATAATTTATGGTAAATTTTATTCAAAGATTCACCAATTCCTTTGTAAATAGTAAATTTTGTATTTTTATTCAAAAACTGATTTCTTTTATAAAACAAGTTTTTAATGATGTCAAGATTATTTAATAATAAAACATACATTCTTTTTTATAAGGTTAATATTATTTTTAAATTTACGAATGTATTAGCTAACCTTTTTAAAATTCGTTAACTTGAGGTCGTTTTGAAAATGTATATTTATATATATTCATTTTTATTCGTCGTTATTTGTCCAAAATATATATATTATTTTTCGGTTTTGTATGATTATATTTATAAAGTCTTGGAGTCTCACTTGTCGTCTGTAGTCGAGTTCATTTGTCATAATATCCTTTTAGCCTTACGAACGGTCTTAATCACGGTTTCTAGTCCTTGAATCTTTTGTCATCCAACTTTTCATCTAAGTCATTTCTTATAATATGTCCAAGTATACATTTGATATTAACATCTTATCTTAAACTTTTCTTTTTATGATAAACAACACCATCCATTATTTCATCTTAATCACATTCCCATGACATCATATCCAACATCTTCCATCATATTTTGCTTAATCAATATTCTATGACTTTATTTTTAACATCATTCCTACGTAATCATTCTATGAACTTATAATCTCCATTTTTTCCCAACCTACACATACATACATACACAGGGGCAGAGACATGCTTTGACCAATGGGGTCAACCCCAATCATTTTTGAAAATGGTTTAGAGAGTATACTATAGAATTTGGGATGACCCCAATGATTTTTGACCTTTGACCCCAAATGATTTGTGGAGTAGACTAAGTTAGTTAAAAACTTGAAGTAGCCCAATACTCAAATTTGATTGTCCAATTAATGAGTTGAAGATATATTTGATCATGTACTTATGTGATTATTACTTGAAACTTCGTGAATTATCACTTGAAATCTAGTGATTAAATTAGCGAGTTTAGTTATAGATTTAGTTATTATTGTTTAAAATTTTAGTGAACATCAACTTCTATTTGAAAATATGTCTTTTTTTCAAATGAAGCACGTACGTGAAGAAAAATTGCGTAAAGAACAACTATACAACAAAAAAACATTGTATTTGCTATATTGAAAGTTTTTGCAAATGTTACGGTGATAATATAATGTATCATTTTCAAAAGATTGAAACACGTAGACAACAATTATACAACGTAATTTTTTTAATTTCTAATGACATATATTTCTATTATTGAATTGTATGTCCGATTTGATATGACCCGACCCGAAAATGGATGTCAACTTGTTAGGAATCCAAGCATCAAAATATAGTGACCCCATAAGAAAATTTTTCTAGTTCCGCCACTGTACATACATACATACATACATACATACGTACATACATATGCAACATGTACATACAACTATGTATACTCTTTTGAACCCAAATCATACCAACAACATTATTGCATCAAGCTAATACCCTTTTAACATGCATTTTCAGATTTAGAACCCATTTTTCATCAAAACATCATTTTCATCAAACATCTAAGTGGGTGAAACTAGGGTTTATCAAGATGATAATCTTGATCATCCATGCATGAGGTGATAAAGATAATCTAACTCAAATATACATTCAGCCTAAACCAATGGTTTCCAATGTTAGCACGAAGAATTCTTAACACCCGATAATTCCTCCAAGCTCTTAGTGATAACTTAGCTAGCAACTCTCTCTTTTTTTACTCGAATGAAGGTGATGAAGGTTCCTTATAGTGGTGATGGTGTGTTTTCGAGAGAGGGGGTGTCACGGCTCGCGGTGGCCGAACGGGGGTGGGGGTTGGGTGACCGAGAGTGGTGTGGTGTAGGATTGGTGATGGAAGTCGATGGTGCGGGTGGCGGATGGTGGTCGCGGTGCTGGATGGTGGCTGCGGCGGTGGTGCAGGTTGATGGTGGTGGTGGTTCTGGGTTGATGAGGGTGATCGGAGGTGGTGGTGTGTCGGGTTGGTGGTGGTGATCGGTGGTGAGGGTGACGGGTTGGTGGTGATGATCGGTGGTGGTAGTGGTTTCGGTGGTTGTGGTGGTGATCGGTGTGGTGGCCGGCGATGATGGTCTCGGCGGTGGTGATGGTGACCGGTGGTGGTGGTGTGGGTGTGGAGGTGGTGAGGAGAAGATGGACAGATTTGTGATGATGGTTGTGTTCAATGTGGGTTTTAGTAGGCATATGGATGATAAGTTGTCATCCATGCACACATTCCACCTAATCTAGTATGATTATTAATTTTATTATTAGCTTTATTATTATTATTATTATTATTATTATTATTATTATTATTATTATTATTATTATTATTATTATTATTAGTAGTAGTAGTAGTAGTAGTAGTAGTAG
Organism: Flaveria floridana; assembly: GCA_018326465.1. Classification (NCBI taxonomy): domain Eukaryota; kingdom Viridiplantae; phylum Streptophyta; class Magnoliopsida; order Asterales; family Asteraceae; genus Flaveria; species Flaveria floridana. Next base: position 19,624 of record BJCO01362171.1, read on the forward strand.
TAGTAGTAGTAGTAGTATTAGTATTATTATTATTATTAGTATTATTACTATTATTAAACGTAACAGTTAACTGATCGTAAGGTTCGTTAGAACCGTTATCTTAGGTTTTTTGACTAGTCAAACACAATAAATAATAAATATATAATTATTATTAGGGTAGTCTCGTGCGAGTATTGACCTGTTTTGACCGGGTGTCACAGTTACAGTGATGTTGGTCGTGAGTTTCTTGTTTTATTTTGGCGACACCCGCGATCGCCACGACCACGTCTGGTGGCGACACCGATCGCGGTGGAAGGCGGTGGATGTCACATCCCGGTGGAAGCGTGAACGATACGGTTAGGGTGTGACTAGCTTTTATCAAAGTACATTAATTATAGTAAATTAGACACAATCAATATACATAAAAACACAACATAGACATGCTTTTATTCATAATATTGGAAATTACATCTTATACATAGGTTACAAAATTAGATGTAATTGTTTTACAATTAAACTACAGCATGTCTCTAGAATCTATGAAAGTGTGTGTCGACATACACGCTACCGTCAATTATGTTAACGGTTAACGTGACGCAAACTCTCCTGACCACTTCGCCCCATCCGTTATGCACCTCAAAGCTAAAGTCAAACGAGTTACTCATTATTTCCTGAAAAAGCATACTTAAACCAGTCAACAAAACGT
>BJCO01362172.1:0-18210 GCA_018326465.1 Flaveria floridana
GTTAAGAACAGGTATGATTGTGCGCTGCATATACTTATCATAGTCTTAAAACAAAGTGTGTGATTGCTTTGACAGACATCAATCATTTTCTATTTTTGTGTTTATTTTTATGCATTATGCCATCCACTTTCTTGTTATGTTTTAGGACCTCAACGGATGACGTCAAGTCACTTCGGTTAATAACAGCTATTAAAACTCCTTACTTACCTGATGGGAGGTTTGATTTGGAGGCTTATGATGACTTGGTAAATATGCAAATTGAAGGTGGAGCTGATGGTGTGATTGTTGGTGGGACAACCGGTGAAGGCCAATTGATGAGTTGGGATGAACACATCATGCTTATTGGTCACACCATCAACTGCTTTGGCACATCAATTAAGGTCTTTTGATCTCCACTCATGGTTACTATTATTCGAATCTTTTATATATGTAATGTGGAGTGCAGAGGCAATTTTGACCCATGAACTTACGAATGGGTAAAGTTGTTGGTTTGTGTTTTATCACCAATGTATCTAATAGGTTAATCATAATAAATAGAAATAAAGAACTTATTTTCTTACATACAAGTATACAACTTCCTAACTAAAATTAAAATAGTAGACCATTGTTGTGACAAATATTGATTGTAGCCATATATAGGAGATTGATCATTTACAAATGTTTTTGAAGTGTATAAAAGTGTTTGTTGATCAAGTCAACCCTACTGTTTCGATCCACCCTAAAACCACATGTGTTGAGTGCTGATCGTTGCCCAATCCACCCACATCTCAGGTTATCGGAAACACGGGAAGCAACTCAACTCGAGAAGCAGTGCACGCAACTGAACAGGGATTTGCAGTTGGAATGCATGCAGCCCTACACATCAACCCTTACTATGGTAAAACCTCGCTAGAAGGCATGGTTGCTCACTTCCAATGCGTGCTTCCGATGGGCCCTACAATTATCTACAACGTACCATCACGAACAGGTCAAGACATTCCACCACGTGTCATCCATTCAATTGCTGACAGCACCAACTTTGCAGGTGTCAAGGAATGCGTGGGACATGACAGGGTAAAAGAGTACACCAAAAATGGAATTACTGTTTGGAGCGGGAATGATGATGAATGTCATGACTCGAAGTGGGAACATGATGCCACGGGGGTTATATCCGTTACTAGCAATTTGGTTCCGGGCTTAATGCAGGAACTGTTATCAAAAGGCAAGAACCCTTCACTTAATAAAAAGCTTTTGCCTTTGATGAACTGGCTTTTTTGTGAGCCAAACCCAATTGGGGTGAATACTGCTTTAGCGCAGTTAGGGGTCATAAGACCCATCTTTCGGCTACCGTATGTGCCCCTCCCTTTGGCCAAAAGGGTGGAGTTTGTGAATATAGTGAAGGAAATTGGACGGGAAAATTTCATAGGAGAGAAGGATGTTCAAGTTCTTGAAGATGATGATTTTGTGTTGGTGGGTCGTTATTAGTTAAAGTGTAATACTATCGATTAAGCTCTTATTTCATATCCTAATATGAAGATTTTGAATAATATGAAACTCCCAGTTTTACAGTATGTTTCTACTCTTAAGTTACATGTTGCTATCAAGTTTGCTCTTTGTTGAAGTTTTGTTTTCCTACTATATTTGGTGTTACATTATTAGTGTGTTCCTTTTTGAAGCTTAAAAGTGTTACTCTGGTCACTATTATTGTTATTATCTAAAGCATAAAGTGACATACCCTTCTAGCGTGCACTTTCTTTGTCTCATGTAATTGGCATATTGCTAGTTTTTGGTTTACAATTGTCGAGGTGTAACAATTGTCCTTGAACGATTAAAATGAAAAACTGTAATAATTCTAATGGCAAGAAAGAAGTATATAAACAGTTATGTATGTCTAAAAAACTAATGCAAATAACCTCACACAAGTTGTCCTGTACCCTCGAATAAAAAATTCTATCAAAACTGATCAAATGGGTCCTAATACATACAGCGAACCACATAATACTAGATTATATGCTGAAACCAGTGTCCAGAGTCCCCACGAGTTGAGAGTAGGTGATGGTGATCATTTGTGTGTTTGTTTTGCACCGGAAAATGGATCTACCCAATCCTTGTCCTCATTGACTGCATTCTCCCATCGTTTTTTGAATACTTCAAGCTCTGATGTTGACTGCCTCCTTATCTGTGAAAGTAACCAATTTTTATTTGCAATGGAACTCGATCAGGACCGAAACTAGATTATATGATCGATATGAACATTTAATCCTGTGGGATTTGGTGAAATCCCGAATTCACAAAATACGGAACTACTTTAATTGCCATTCAAGCACAAAGGTATGCAAATATATCATACAATGGTTGTTTTCACAGTTAGAAAGACAGTTTTTTAATTGTGCTACAAAAGAACTGAATTATTTTTTTAAGTGTTGGATACATGAGGTGTATATAAGAATAGGAATATTGAAGTCTTACCTCAGTTCGTACATCAACAACGCGACTACTCTGGGGAAAAAAATAGAACAAAAGAAAACATAAGCACTACAAAATACCATATTAAATAAGCAAATCCAAATTTAGTTATAACATGTAAAGGTCGACTTGGATTATACTTGATATCGTAGAACTGGGTTGGATTTAAATTCTCTTTTTATCTGGTATATTTAATTGCTTGCAATGTTCTAATAAAAATGGGGTTTTCAGCAATTCTTGTACTCATATTTAAAGCATCACTTAACTATAAATTCAATATATAAATCCAACCTGTTACCCAACTCGATCATTTCATCCATTTTGTCACCTCTAGTAAAAATAAAAAATAAAAATGGGTAGGGAGTTGGAAGAAAGCAGATGGATACCTTAGCTAAATTGATTTCATTTGAAGTCTGCAACAAGAATTTAAACGTGGTTAACTTATGATAGCAGATCTTGTATAATTTTAACTTGCTATGCAGACAACTGACTAATTGTTTTACTTAAACATTTTTAGTCCAAAATTGTTTAATTGTGCAATAAGCATAAAGTTCAGTGTGATGTTTTTAAAATTTTAGTTGTAAAATAAATGAATATAAGAAAGACGATGAACCTTATTAGCAGAAGGCCCGCCTAATGAATGTATTCCCTGATGCAACACATACTCACGATCAACAATTCCTACATTTCTCCACCCCTACAATACCCATAAGGATTAGTAGTATCAGTGAATCATTAGATGTTCAAACTTGTTTCTCAACTCGGATGTAGAATTACTTGTGCACAATAGCCGAGTTTCATATCCATTCCCCATCCATGAACCAGGTCATTCTGGAAGTATATGAAGAAAGTTATACAGTTTGTTAGTTTCTGATAAAAAAGAACATATGAATAGATATTAGATAAAAATAATAGCAATAATATTATCCGTAACAAATTTGGATTTGCACCAATAAATATTTAATTAGAAAAGTAACCTGAATAAGATGCCAAGCACAATGCCATGCAGCCCTAGAGAACACTGGAGCCATTCCTTCTACAAATCTGCAAAAATTCTATAAAGATAAAGAACATTTCCACATAGATTTACTATAAAATTTGTATTCTACCAACAGTTGCACCAGAATTTTATTAAGAGTCATCCAAGTTATGTTTAAGTGTTTGTTGTTGAACAACCAGTGTGTCTTCATGAGTGGTGAATTAATCAAGTACATATACATGCTCTTTAAGCGTAACAACAATGAAGATTAGGGGTCTAATGAGGCATGACTTAAATCAAATTTAAGAACTTGCTACCCAAATCGATCCATAGAGAAATTGCATGCATGCCACTTACCCAGTACATGGTGGACCCTTGCTAGCCCTTGAACATTTCACGCTACCTTTAGGGTCATAAACCCTTCTATATGTAAACAAATAAGGAATTAGTGTACAAAACCAAAAGAGGAAGATATCACAGGAAAAAGAAAATAATCAAGTTGTTCACCTATGGAACTTTAGTCTTTTTCTCCGTGCTGTTATCCGATGATGTATGTCTGTTGATTTCGAGTCTAAAGCTGGTTGAGATATCTCCAGCCCTTCTTCCTTTACAATTTTTAAATATCTGCATGTTAAAAGTTATGAAATTATAGTTGTGTTTCTTTGTTCTGAAATCCTTTTACTAAAGGTATTCTTTCACAAATAAAGTTATCCAAGAATATAAATGATTAGAAAATGATAGATAAATGATGCAGCAGGTAGATCAATTGTACCTTTTGGGGTTAAAATGCTGCACTCCTAGATCTTCATCCCAAAGGAATACATAATCATAAAGGGAAACAGCAGCTGGATGCAGAAACCTTTTTGCAAACCACCTGAAAGACCGTCGGATACAGTAATTACAAAATACTATGTAACAATCATAGAAGAAACTCAAAATTCATCAGTGTTATTTTCTACATGAAGTTCCAACATGTGAATATGATAATACTACAAAAGTGTGATAGAAGCGAACCTTACCACTTTGTTTGGTTATCAGCTACAATATGTACGGCATTTCTACTCCATTTGAGATCCCACCATCCATCCATATTCCCATCATAATGGAATAAAATAATCGTAAAATTTTCTTGAAGAAACTGAAAACACTAATGCTGGTTCAGTATTGTTCATGTTATGACTGAAAGTTATACATAGAGTTGTGAATATTATAATACTATCCTTACATACCTTTTGAACAATGGTATTAACGTTATGTTTTTGTTTCAACCCCACTGGCATTGCTAGCAAATTATGAGAACTGGATTCATTGACCTGACACGTACAACTTTGTACAATTAAAAAAAATTAAATAATAGTACAAGTATATTCTGTAGATCAGTAGGCCTATTTGAAGGTTAAATCGACTACTAAAAGAAAATTAGGTTTAGAAGATGATCAAACCAGCTTTTCATGTGAAAAGTGAATCAAACATTTACACATAGGACCAGATGTGGTAGTTACCTTTAATTTTGAATTACTTGTTGACCATATAGGTTTTAATTCAAAGTCGGATTTATCTTCAATAATACCATAGGGTAAGCCCTTCAAGCCTGTGTATGATGATGGAAATTCCTAGAGAATACCAAGTAGAGCACATTAGTTTCATGCCATAATGAATACTAAACATAAAAACAGATAGATGATAACTTTCACTTGGACAAAGAGTAATATTACAAGAACATAATGCTATCCATCTAGAAACACAGTTATGTGGCAAACTGGCAATAAGTATAACAACTGAATAACTACAAAATGAATGTCAAAGTTCCCATTCTGGCACATCAAAGATGCTGTTTTCTGATTTACTTTGTATTTGCAACAAGGTTCAGAAAGCAACCACTATCCGAACTATATTTACATCTTAATAGGAAAACAAATCAGTTTTTACAAATTCAATTGCACTTAGTAAACATGCCACTAGCATTAATACCTCTGTCTGTGAAGGCTGAAAGTTTGTAGTTCTGTATGCAACATACAACATTACTGTACATACAACCACCAAGAATGTTTTCTTCTTGGATAGACAAAGTCCCTGCATTTATAGAGGTTCTACATGATTAGAACACATCTAGCAATCACAATAATATATATATCAACAAACTTTGTCAAAGGTACAAACTAGAGACTAGTATAACCAACCACATATATAAGCTTACCCAATCATAACGAATGTGTCTTTTCCTTACAAGATTCCTCCATGATATGAACTTCCTCATAGACAACTCTTTTTGATGTACACTGTTTCATACCAAGCTGCACCATCACAGTTAAAGGAACAATTAAGCTCATCTAAAGAAGTCAATCTAGAAAAGCCTATATATGTTTAACCTCATATATATATAAGAAGTCAATCTAGAAATTAAAGCCTATGTTTAACCTCATAGTTGCATACATGCAAATGTAAAACAAATGCATACATCGAAATTCCAACACTCCAAACATTGCAAAGGAAGAAACAAGTAGAGCGATAATCAATTAAACTAAACCAGCAGGAGGAATTTGAGGCAAACCTAGTGGTAAGATCACGTTGTTTTCGCGTATATATATATGTATATATAGTATATATATAATCAACAGATGTTACATTATAATTTCGACGCAAATAAACGATCACGTGTACCTGAAGAGACTCTGAGCTGAGATTTCCGTGCGAATGGATGATGGATGTGAGTGAATAATACAGAAAATCAGGTGCAATTTGTTGCTTTGAATTGAGAGATTTGTTTGTTTATTTATTTAATTATTTGCATGTGTCGTAAACGGGTGAGGCACGCACGGCGAATGCGAAATACGCAGTAATACCGGGAATTTTCAACTAAAAGAATATAACTGCGACTAATTATTTTATTTTATTTTATTTTATTTTATTTTTTTTAATTTTATTTTATTTTAACCTAATCCTAGATCTACATTTAAAATGCTTTTCGGTAAGTGTGATTTTAGTTAAGCCAAACTGAATTTTAAGAATTTAAATCTTAATTAATTGATGGATAAAATTGTCAATGGCAGAGGTTTTGCCTTTTATAGAAAAGATTTTGAGTTCAGATACAGACATGGAGTAATTTGGTGTAATTTATGAGTAGAAGTAGAAAAATTTATCATTAAAAAAAGGATGGATAAAACTATATATTTACAATTTTCGTTGCCTAAACTAGTCCTACTCTAATAATCAATATAGATTTATATTCTGTTTCGCTCACAATGAAAATTATAAAATTTAAGAGAACCGTTTTCTTTAAAGTGAAATCGTGTGAAAATCAAACGTAAATTGAGTGCAATTTTGTAGTATTAACCTTATTAATATAAATGAGACTTGTGAGTCGCGTTGATCAAATTACCAGTATATTATGAAGCAAAGTACCAGTATATAGGTCATAAAATCCAATTTCCCTATAAGGTTTTCCTAACCTCTATCATTCTTGCTAAACTTTCAAGTCCATATCTATTTAAGATGGAAGCAAATAGAGTTAAATTAATGACTATAAAACAATAATTACAATGAGATTTTTTTAATACTCGTTAACGATATATGACAAACACAACTTATTACTTGTCTATTTACTTATGAGATGAGATTATTATGTGTTTTTTATAATTTAATTTGAAAGCTTGTTGAACTATTTGTCTCAATTAAATACAACAATTTGCTAAAACTACTTTTCTCAAATTCTGTAAGTGACAATTTTCTTCCAAAATACAGAATGTAGTTCAAAAAATTCTTCTAGCTCATGTCATAATCACCTACACATCTTTATTTATGAATGAAAAATTACATATAATAATCATCATTAATTTACACAAAAGATTACATATGCTATGATATTTTTAGCAAGAACTCGAGTTTTGACCGCGATTAGCTAATAAAACTGGCTTCCTTCGATCATTGGCGTCATTCAGTTGCAGCCGCGACCCAAAAGATATTGTCAAATGGAACAAGTTCAGTAGACAAAAATGTGAGGTGTTTAGAAGGGATTATGATTTCTGGAGAATAATATTTAGTTCTTGAGCACATCTTGCTGGCAAACCGCCTCGCCTACAAAACAAAGATCACAGTGAAGAGGTTTAGATACCATTGGAGGTTCAAAAACCGTTAAAACTGACCAAAACTAAAGCAATTCGTCCGGTTTATGATCCAAACAGTTCCGTTTTCATGGTTTGGCCAACGGTTTGCTCCAGTTTGAAACTTGGAACCAGTTGTGCAAACCCAATGGATTGTTTAACCTTTATCGTCTTTGACCTTTTTTTAGAACACGTAATTCCGTATATGTACTATAATCATGAACAATCTCTCTCATGTTAAAAGATTTTAATACAGACAGAAAACAAAATATGGGTTAAAACTTAAAAGTTAAAGCTACCAAAACCGAACCGTTAAACCACCAAACCGCAGCGCTTCCTGTTTTATTTAGGATCAGGAACTTATAAGTGGGATTCAGTTTAACCAGATAAAAAAACATTTTTACCTTGTAATATTGGGTAGACACTTGTGGATCTTCTGGAGCTGAATGTGGCATTCATTGCAGCATTGAAGTCTGTCATTCAGCAGATCGTAAGTTGGTGTTTAAAAACTAAAAATCATAGCCAAAAAACATAAAAAAAACAACGAAAATCAATAAAGCAAACCTTTTTTCTGCATGAAGATCAACACCCACAGTTGGAGGTGCTGAAATTGTTGAGCTGATTACAGGCCCAAAGACTGCCACAAGCTTTAATAACAGTTCCAGCGATACACTTACATGCCTGCATGATTTGCAGGTCTATTATTAGTTTTAGATTTAACTTTATGTTATTAGATGGTTTAGGAATTATTATTCAAAATCCTAAACCAAGAATTAATTCTTTAAAACTCATCAGTAAATATAAATGGTTACCGCTCAGTTTTGCTATCCAGTAAATCCACAAGTACGGGAAGTAAGGAAGAGAAGTGATCTAGTGTGAGGGACTCCATTCTTTCCATCAGCACAGTGACCACATCTGCCTGAACCTGAAAAGACAATCAACTTTCAGATGGACAAATCTCTGGCGGTCAAATTTTTACTAAGATTAAGCAGTGAATACTCACAGCATGATCCGGCAACTTCCGCAATGCATTAATAGCACCCCTCGTGTCATTTTGCACCCAAAAATGTCGTACCACCTAAAACGGCACAATGACTTTATTTTAGATATATTTTATTTCAAAAGTTCAACACTATTCACAGTTCACAAATCACAAATAACTGAAATAATACATGAACAATATTGAAAAAGGTTAACAAGGAACTTATTATTAGACAATATTATTAGGGTTATTAGTATGAGCCCACGGGCCCAGTTAGGTTTTAGGGTTTACATTATAATATCTGTATATTATAATCAGATCTATCAATAATATTCAATTTAGTCTTTTACCATCTTATACTTATGATATACGAATCATTGTTTGCAAGCAATACCCAAAAAAAAAAATCAAGAGAAAGTTGGAAGTTACCTGGAGTTTTGTCAGGCGAGACCTGAGGCTACTTAAAAACACATCATGACTTTCCATCAAATCGTCCACAATATCATCATCTTTTTTAGAGATTAAACCTCTCCCAGTAGTTTGTGGGCCTTCGTCCTGCCACTTGCCAACATTATAAACAACTTTCACATTTAGCAAAACAAATGACTTCATATGAGTTGAATCGCAAATTCCAAGAAATTAATAAGCCAAAACATGGTCAACAAGAATGTTGCACCCAAAGAAGAATCTTACCGGTAATGGAGATGATTTAGCTTTCTGAGGTATCGTGCGTTTGGGAGTGTCATGCCTGTTGCCCACCACCATGGGTGAAGTCTTAGTTGTTCTTTCAGGTATCATGCGAGGAGAAGCATTAGATCTCCGTGTAACTAGCATTGGAGAAGGTCTAACTCTTTCTTGCACTACACGACGAGAATTCACAGATCTCTGCACGGGTGAGACCTTACCTTTCTCAGGAAGTAACATACTAGGGGCAGTCCTAGGTCTCACAGGGGAGGAGCCAGCTTCCCCAGATTTTATGTTCGGCCCCACATCAGGTTTTGTTACCACCGGGGATGATTCAGCCTCAACCACTACATCAGAGACCACATCAGCTGTTTTTTCAGGCAGGGTGAATGTTTTAGATTCAGTAACTTGCACCGGCGTCACATTATCCACATCAGTTGCCTTCATGGACATCTTGGGTGTTTTAGCTTCAGGTTCTTCAGAAGCCACCACATCAGGTGTCTTTGCTGGCATCTTGGGTGTTTTAGCTTCAGGTTCTTCAGAAGCCACCACATCAGGTGTCTTTGCTGGCATCTGGGAGGCTTTAGCTTCAGATATTGCACAAGGGACTGCATTAAATGACTGATTTATCCTTGTGGTAGGTATATCTGTGCTGGTTGATACTTGAGCAGATAGATCAGGAGTTTGCTTTTCATCGATATTCAGTTTTTCTCTCTTTTCAAATCTCTCAACTAGACTGCGAGTCCTTCCACGCACAACTGCCACTGTATGATAATTGTTCATAAATAAGATTTAAAACCCTATTATCGCTAACTTTGGCAACACAAAAACAAAAATGATAGCTACCTCCATTAACATATTTAACAGGTTTCAACTCTTTGTTTGATTCATCAGACCTGCCACCTGAAATAATAAAAACCATTGCAAGTTAACATCACAGTCATCTATTGCAAGAAAATGAAGGGTGGAGACATGCCATTTACATTTAATTGAATATAACAAACAAACATACCCAACAAAAATCCCACTTGTATCCGAATCGAAAGTAACAAGCTTTTGAAATGGTTAACAGTCAGAGTGAATGATATGTCATATGAAAAGACATATTTAAATTTATAAAAAAAAGGGTCTTGTGCAGAGAACACAATTTCCATTTGTTCCTAGTAAAGCAATATCCTATTTGGGAAAATTTAGTAACTGTCCCATTTGGGACAAGTTAGTAATTTTCCCATATAGGATGAATTAGGAAATAGTACATGAGGTATAAGAATTAGTCAGTTGGCCCCATTTGGGAGAAATAAGAAAGCACATTGGTATTCTGCACAACCCTAAAAAATAAACCAACGTAGTAACCACGATTAACATAGTAGAATATTACGGTTTTCCTGGGGAAGTGTATCTGGAGATGAAGCCTTTTCAATATCTTTTGTGACATTTGTAGAGATTGTAGCTTTCTCATTGGAAGAATCGATAGCAGCACCATCTGCAACAAGCCTTTTTTGAAAGTTTGCAAGTGTAGCCGTATTAGAACCCGTTTTATATCCAGATTCAACAGTAGTTGATATCCCTTCTATATCTAGTTTGGTAGTTGATGGCCTTCTCCTATGAGATGGCTTAAGTGATACAGCTATGTTTTCTTGTTCATTGGTCACTGATTCTCTTGAAGCAATAAATTTTGCTGCAGGAACTTGTTTATGGGTAGCCGTATTATTTATCTCTTTATGGATTTGTGGGTTCATAACCATAGGTAAAGATCCAGATTTTCTTGAAGCAACGGGTGTCATACCTGCAGCTTAACATGAAACCGCAAGTTACATTTTCATAGATTACTTATGTGCACCTCAATCCTCATCATCATGCACTCGCCATAACTTGGTAAGTAAAAGACCAACAACCACATAATAAAAGACCAAAGAAATTTAAAGAAAAAAATAAGAGCTTAATAACAACTTACTGTCCACATATATATTCTTTATATCCTTTGTGTCATCATCTGGTGATACGGTGAACCTTCTGGGACTCCCAACTTTCTCTTTTAAATCTTGTTGGAGATCTAATTTTGACTGGACGATATTTTCCTCGGCACAGATGCTACTTCCATATGGTCCAATAAGCTTCACAAACCAATAAAAATGACACACTTAAATATATTAAAACTACAAAAGAGTCTAAACTGTAACCAATTATATTTGATTATGAAAAAAAAATCAAAGGAAATATCAGTAACGGAATAACTACCGAAGTGTCTGCCACCCAAACTGCAACAGAATTCTGATAATATGAACATCCTAAAAGCTTCCCATCATCAATGCAGAGGTCGCCTAATGTCGACCATCCCATATCAAGAGCATCATGACAAATAACAGGCTCCCATGAATATACCTAAAATTCAACAGAGGGCACATAAGTGTACTGTATCTTTCTAGGATGCTGAAAACAAAGTCAATGTTAAGACATTAATACCTTTAAACTTCTGTCTAGCCCACAAAAGAGAGTCCTGCCATCTGGATGAAAAGTAACTGATCGTACACCGGTTGCCTGAAAAATTAGAGGAGAAGTGTTGCTTGAATAACACAGATATCTAGGATACTGAAATTGAAATTGGGAATTTATCTCCCAAAGGTCTCCAAGTCCCAAAAATTATGAAACAAGCGGTACCTCTGGTCGAGTTGATCCGATCAATTCAAATGTCTCCAAGTCCCAAAATTTTACAGTTTTGTCTGAAGAACCTGGAACAAGTTATGGATAAGTTAAGCAAAGTAATAATGTGGTTTTTCTTCCTTCTTTACTTGTTTATAACAACAGGTTTCACATTCAAGATTAATATCAAGTGGAACAACAAATATAAAAAATACCTGTAGCTAGAAGAAACTCAAGAGGATGAAAATCCATTGATCGAATATGCCCTTCATGCAACTTGAACTCCTGTAAAAGCTTTCCAGCTGTTAAGTCCCATATCTGTCCAACAAGCAACAGTTAGAACTTTACCGAATGATGATTCTTGATGTGCTGACATGGCTGGCAGATCATACCTTTACAACATTATCAAGTCCTCCTGATACCACCCAACGACCATCTGGACTAAATCTGATAGTACTAACTGCTCTTCTATGTCCTTTATATGTGTGAATGCACCCTTTCTTTCTAATATCCCAGATCTTTAAATTAGTATCCATGGAACCCGATGCAAAAAACTCACCAAAAGGATGAAATTCAAGAGCAGTACAATAGGATCGGTGTCCATTAAGTGTTCGAACCACTGTATTGCAATGAAGAGTTAGGATTTAAGAAGAAAATATTCTGTTACAAGTTTCAACATGCACACACACACATATATATAAATATATATACAGAAACACACACACATACATTATATATATTTTTACACGATATCTTTAATCTAAAAGTAATTATACAACTCATTGCAATGAATGGCATTAGCTTTTATGTAAAAGATAATCGATTAAACAACTTACCCTTTGTTTCTTCAAGATCCCAAAGTTTTATCACACCAGAAGAAGCTCCAGCAGCTACTAAAACTTCTGCTGAGTCAAATGCTACAGACTCAATAGGGCTCGTGTGACCACTTAGACTCTGCATCATACCACAAAGAAAACTACCATACTGTTAAAAGGCTCACAGTGTTCATCCTATACTTATGAGTAAATGTTGTAAGAGATACCCTGTTTCAGCTATATTGTTATCCTATGCGATGGAAACCGCCATGATATATTTTAGTAAATAACCCGTATGTCTATGTACAAAATGTCTTCATACGTCACTTCAGAATTCCAAAATAAATTCAGTTCATTGAAGGCCAAATAGACCTTAAGACACGCATATTATTGATATTTTGTAAGTTGTAACATTTTAGTTCACATGGTAGATTCCTGTACTAAGTCACCACTGCCTATAATTGGGTTGTTTGAAGGAAAGCATATGTCAAATTTGTCGTGTTCTAGTACTTAATTTGTATACAAAGTAAGCATGAAATCTATATGCTAAGGTAAATGTTATCAGTTGACAGTAAATTTACTGACCGTTGTAGCCGTTGGTTTCCCAATTGACCAAAGATTAACTTTCTCATCATCACCACCTGTAATGAAGTTTCGACGTGACTTCTTCCCAATCTTTAAACAATTCACATTCGCCGAATGCGCCACGAATTCCTCTATATTCATTTTAGTCAAGAAATATAACACACTGCAGTCAACAAGCTTTCAACCATCATTGAACATTTTCATCCCTATTTACCCCAACCCCTGATTAGAAAATGTAGGGTCAAATGAATCCCTTACATCTGGACATAACTCTCTATATAAAGAACTTTATTTCTTTCCTTTTTTCATTGTAGATACATGTGGCCAGAGTCTTATCTTTAAATCCAGTGTACGAAAAAACTACAACAAAGAATCCCTTAAATCTGGACATTGCTATCAGTTTGGCAGTTTCGAATCTGTATGTATCCCCAATCTTCTCAAAAAGTAATTATATCCAAATAATCAACAAAAATAGCTAGTTCATTCTACCTTTTGCATAAAAAATTAAAATATTACCAAAAATTAGGGAAAGAAGATAGCCATGAAACAACCAAATTGTGCTATTAGACTTCTACAACAACACCGACACAACAGAGAGAGAGAGAGAGAGAGAGAGAGAGAGGCTAAACCACTGCTAACAATATAATAACAATCAGACAAATGAAATTCATCCAAATAAACCAGAAATTCTCATCAGAAATAAAAAAAAAGGATACGCAATTTATATCCTCGTTTATCCATCTGTAGCTGTACTCAAATCTCGAGTGAAACAAGAGGTATTCCGGTGTCGGTGCGGTGGTGGTGCTGTTGACGTTTCAAGCAACAGGTCAAACAAATGCGATTGAAGACGAAGATAAAGCTAAACAGCAAATAATAAACACACACACACACACAGAGAGACAAACTTACAGTTGATTATGCATATACAGATTCACCAAATCCTCCGTATAAAGTCGAATGAGATAGTGATGAAATCGTGAATCAGAAAACCTGTGTACGAAATTCAGCGTTTAAAGATTGAATTGAATCGTTGAGAGCAGAGGTTTTGTTTGTTAGATAGATGACGTGCACACAACGTGTAGTGTGTGAGAGAGAAAGTGTTTAAAAGAGAGCGTCGTCTTCATTCTTTCTTTCTTTCTTTCTTTGATTTCTTTCTTTACACCATGATTGATGACGGGGTTGTGAAATGACCAAACTGCCCTTGTGTGAAATTATGGTGTGAAATTATGGGTGTGAAATTTATATGGGAACATGTGGTCTGGTCTTGCAGGGATTTTTTCATGGTTATCACAGAATCTTTGTTAGGACAGGATTATTATTATTTTTTTAGGAATTTGTTATTATTTTTTTCAAAAAACAAGTTAAAATTAAATCATCACCATAGTAACTTTTTGTGAATCAAACTTCTTTATTACATACAATCTTTGGACTCGCTTATAACCATTATAACATGTTATAACTAGTTTATAACTAAGTTATTATTAATGTATTTAACACAAATAAAAATATGAATGATGTTTAATATTAGTACTGACACAATTGACATCTTTTAATATGAATGTTGATTATTTCTAAATTACACTAGAAATAAAAATATCACCTTATTAATATACAAATAGGTTCAACTAAAATAAACTTTGCTTAAATAGGTTTTCTAGCCAATCACAAACTGGCTCAAAATGGAATTTGATTGAGTTCATCGGAACACCCTCGTCGAATTCTATCATCTTGGGTTTTAGTGTTTAGTGATTAGGGATAAAAAATTTTGGGTTTAGGATTTCATGAGCCGGTTCCATCTGCTAGCATGGGCGACCCAGGGGTGGCGGTGGCGGGTAGGACACGATCTTCCTATAGAGGTTATTTTTACTTACCCAGGGCCCAATTTTTTTTAAATAATTCATGAGCACAACCCTGTCCACTAGCATAGTTTAATCAGAATTTGTTTAAGTAGTTTAAAAGTTGCTAGAAAACTTTTAAGACAAACTTATCTCTTATTTTAATCTTTCCTTATTAATATATATGGTGCAACACTATTTATGTTTATAAGTGCAAACGTATTTTGTATGGTGTGTAAATCACTATCTTACAATACATAATATATAATAAGTGGATGGAGTTGTAGACATTTTGGATTTATTATTTAATGTAGCTCATTCATCTAAATAATAATATATGTACACAAAATCAGATGCATGTGGGGAAGAAAACAAATTAGGTTTTCTATTTCAATACTTCTTAATGTAACAGAAAAATGAAAAATCTTAAACACAGGTAAAAACATTAAATTGGCTTCTTGTTGTAACCACACAAGCTAGTGGCAAGTATTTGTTCCACATTGTTTCAGTTATGTGTCATGGTATTTGATAATGACATGTTCCATATAACATCATTCTATTTAATAAATCTTGTTTAGACATAGATTTGGATTTATATAGAAGTATGTATATGGAAAGCAAGTACTGAAGTAGAGACGTGTTATTTATATATTTTTATTTTTCAAAATGTGGTAAATGAAATAAATGGTTCTACGTGTGGCAAATGTGTATACATATTCACATAGTTGATTAGTATCACAAGAAATCTGTAGTTTATATGTTATATTTTCATTAAATAATTGGGTAAAAATTATATCTTCGGACAATAACATCAAATATAATTAAAGATATAGTAAATTTGGCAAAAAGTGTCGTGCTATGTTAAAGCAGCTCATGTATGACCAGACACGACTAGTGAACCTGAACACGATACGTTTAACTAGCATATCATTTTCATAAACTCAAACACGGACATATTTAATAGCCGTGTGACATGATATCGTCAATATAATCAGTTTAATAACACGAATGATATATACAAGTAATGTTCAACACAATAAAGAGTTAATCTCGGTTTTGGTCCCTGTGTTTTCTAAATTGACTCCACTTGAGTACCAACTTTTATTTTGTCTCCACTTGAGTACCAAATTTTAAAAAAGTTGTATGTTTCAGTCCAAATTTCGAACAGCGTGAGAATGTGCCGTTAAATCCCACTCACATGCACCCCAACTGAGGGCATTTCGGTCATTTCATCATCACCACAATGTACCTCTCAGATACATGCAATTTCCCCCCAAATGGGTCTCCTATGAACCCTAAAATACTAAATAAAGCTTCAAATTGGGTCTTATTTCACTCACACACTGCTAATAGTTTCCAATCAAAATCTTGAAATCTCATAACTTTCAAATTGCACTAATATTGGATGTTAAAATTGAATAAAGTATTTGTATGATGATTTGCATACGAAGTGTGGGGTGAGATTAAAGTCAACAATTATGGGTGGTGGAGTTATGGTTTAGGGGTGAATGTTCAACGGGGTTAGAAGATGAGGGAAACATGGGAATGAGGATGAACTTGGACGTGAATGTTCGACGGGGTTTGTCGAGAGGTACGTTAGATCAAACTAACCTCCACATACCTTAACAGTAAGGTCCAGCGAGAGCGGCCAGACAACCACGTTATGATCACACGAGCACCTCCTCGCAGATCTGTTTCCAGCTTCAACCAACAAAGCTCCGAGTCGCATCGCGCGTTGAATCAAACGATTATGATCGGAATCGGAGGCGGAGGACTGCACAAGGCGGTTGAAGGAGGAGGTGATCGCCGGCGGCGAGTCGGAGAGAGATAAGAAGGAGGCGAGAATAGCATCCATGGTGACATGATTGGCCGGAGGTCTCGGGCGTTTGGCGGTGGAAGATGAAGATGAAGGTGAAGGTGAAGGTGAAGGTGAATGCAGATGATGATGGTGGTTTGGTGATTTGTGTTTTCAAGAAAAAGTAATGGGTGGGGTGGGACCCACTCTATTAATTAAAATCTTTAAAAAAGATACACATGGTGTAACACTTGCGAATTTTTCATATTATATTTTTCAACAAATAATCATAGTTATGTTGCAAGCGTGACTTCATGACTACGTTTTTAGATAAATACTTAATGGCTAAGCCTTCAGATGCAACTTAATAGTTAAGTTATGGAAAAAACTTAACAATTAAGTATTGAATAAAACTTAGTGCCTAAGTTTAGATAAAGAATATAATAAAACTTATCGGCTAAGTTTTGGATAAAGCTTAATAGCTAAGTCTTGAATACAATATAAAACTTAATAGCTAGGTCTTGAATAAAATATAAAACTTAATTGCCAAGTTTTAGACTTAATAATTAAGTTTGGATAAAACTTAATAAGTAAGAAATACTTAATGAGTAAGAAATATCCATATATAAATCGATGCTTCTAGCTTCATTTCATTTCACAATCCTTTTCCCTACTTTCACACACACGAAACTCTCTACTACCTTTTAAACACCACAAAGATAACCCGAGATTAGGAAGCCGATGTATATGCTCTAGACAACAAGTATAGGAGTTCTGAATTAATCAAGGTGTTAGAAGCTCGTGACTTAATCCTTAAGTTACTTCAAGGCTCAGAAACAAAAGCTTATTAAGTTTAGAGGCTCTGTTCAACTTACCAGGTGAATACGTTTAACACTTTCAAAACATTCAAATTATTTTCTTTTACGAAAATGGCATTAGTACGTTAACCATGTTAATGCATAGAGTTATTCTGCTAAAATATTTAGACTAGAAGTATATGTATGTTTGATCAAATTATATATTGGGGATGGGTGAAAATCCCATACTAGGGCTGGTTCAGACTCAGTGCAGATCTGAAGAGTCCTGTAGTAAGACTGCCTGAGCACCAATACCAGTATATATGGAGGGGGACTTCCAGTTGAAATAGACTGCTAAATGTGTGGTTTACCGTTAATTTATGATTAACTGTTTATCGTTATTCATGCCGAAATATTTTTGTGTCGAATTAAATGTATTCACCAGCTTTTCGCTGATTTGTATTATTTTCAAACCTTTTCAGGTAAACATGAATAAATATGTTTAGTCAGGTGTTAGTGCTGGATGGACTATGAATCCTAGGCATGGAAACCC
>BJCO01362173.1:0-29146 GCA_018326465.1 Flaveria floridana
AGGTAATGTTGCTAAGGATGGCACGGGGCGGCTACTCAGCTCTTTTGGATGGCATTCTTTTGTATAATGTTTTTGCACTGTAATACAACAAACGATGTTTTGTAATGAATGTTGTATTAACTTGCAAAAGCATTTATATTGAAATGAAAAGTTATTTTACTGATTCCGCTGCAATGTTTATTAAAGTTAATGAAATTATACGTTTTAAGAGCGATGAATGGCCAGCTGTAAGCGTCCCGGTAACGGGGCCTTACACTCCACCAAATTTTGACTATCCAAAAAGACCTTTTGCAAAAGGACTTTAGATCTTATAAATCTGTCATGATGTTTGAAAATATCCATCCTAGAGAATTTATTTATATGTATGACAACTTTTAGGAAGAATTTCATATGTATTCTTACACAATTTTAAAATATCATATATACCTTTTTTTTGAAATATCATAGATCTTTTTGCCAAAAATTAATAAATATAATTTGTAATCAAATTAGTATGTGAGGTGGTGTGCTTTTATGATTTACAAAAAGAATAAAATAAAAGAACCAAAAAAATGACACAGTTGTTTACAAGGAAAACCCTTGATCCCTGAGAGATCTTTGGCATAAAACCTGTGGAGTTGACTAATCGCCCATTGCCTCTTGTTCTTCTTATTCATTACAACAAAATTACAACTTGAGAGGTTTTGCTAATCGATCCTAAGTGTTACACATAGAGTAGTGAGCGTATAATATGTGTCCTACATCGGTCGCCAACCCTTTATTTATACCCGAACTAAAGTAACTAACTCTCAAGATTTGCATGGATCTGCATATTTTTAACAACTAACGATCGATTCTTTAGGGTTGACTGAGTTTTTATGAGTCACGTGCAAGAATAAGTTAGAACCAAACAGAATAATAGTTGGTTATTAAAAACAGAATCTAAGACACCAATCCTACTCCGGATAAGGGATGTAGGACAATAAAACTCAACCATAACAATTTTCCTTAAATTTTGATAGTTGTGATCATGAATTACAACCATTATATTTTAATCATCATGCTTGAGATGTGATTAAACATGTCCTTGTAAGCTCCGATTATCTGTGTAACTGTAGGTCATCATCCCTAGCGGCTAATAGTATTCAAATTTGGAATCCATTCTCTTCACAATTACTTTTGCACATCTGATCTTCATAAATCTTCCACGGTAATTCTTAAACTCTTTTTTCAGATTTTACTTGTTAGCCTTACGACTTTCATCAATGCGAAAGAATGTGACCCACTCTCGATCTTCTATTCTTACTGACACTATCAATGACTTCATCAATCAGAATCTTTCTTGAACATCCTGATCAAGAATGTTCTTCCTTTCTTGACCAAGGCAATAAACTTTTAAAGGCAAGTCTGATCTTCCATGAGAAAACAATTTTTAGGGAGTATGACCCCCTAATGCCAGGTCCAATTTCATCTTGAAAACATGGGTTTGCTTTCTAGCATTTCTATTTCTATAAGGTCTTTGTTATCTTTTTCCCATTGACCATTTAGTTCGTCAATTTTACAAGGTTAAGCTACTCTAGACTATACTCTTGGTTTGAGGGGCTCTGTACACCTTCAAATACTTGATTTAAACTCATGCCCTCAACATCAATGTCTTCAAGTAAGCCCATTTTTACAATCTAAGAAGCCATGGATCCTCCATTTCTTACTCCAAATTAAATCCATCCATTCTTATTTTATTCTCTAAACCACCCCAAACAATGTTGACTAGAAAGGAAAGTTCTTCTATGTAAAGGGCAACATTATTCCTGGAAGGGATCTACAGCCCCTTGAATGGATTAAGAAAAGTAGGGTTCATAGTTTTGCATCCTTCATTATCGTTATGTTATAATGAGTAATAATGTTTATTTGTTTGTATAACACCAAAGTTTTTTGATCTTCCACCTCCTCAGGCAGATAACATCAAGCGAGTTGATTATTTCTACAGTCGCGCGGTAACACCTTGAAAGTTCTGCGCATAAAATAATAAGAATTCAAAGTCAGGGTTAGAAATGAAAAAAATAAAGATTTAGTGCTTTAATCCTATTTGTGAACTGCCACCAAGAGACTTGGAAGACTTTTATATGACTGGGTCCGAGAATGATATTATCTGTTGATGAGACTTCAACAAGGATCGAATATGATGATTTAGTCAATGATTAAGTAGCAGAAATACAGAATCAAAGAACATTAAATGCTGAAATAATACTCATAAATGTTTTGTATATTGATTGGTGATAATAAGTTAAAGTGGTACTATGGTTTTCAACACAGTGAGTTGACAACCTTAGAACCTTGTAACTTGAGTACTAGGTAAATTACAAAACGAAAAACTTACATAAGATGAATATTCTTTTCTATTTATAGGCTGACATAAAGTCTATACAAAATGAGTAAACTACGCTGATAACTATATCATAATACTAGTCTAAGTACAAAAGGCTTCATTAGCATTTGTGTTTGAACATCCGCATTAACTAATACGGATGTTTTGGACTTCATCAGCATTTATTCTTTGTCTTTAGCATTAATGTTTGGTCATCATCAACAAATACGGATGCGCAAACACTTGTCAGCATTTCTTCTGTGTATCCACATTAGTTAGTACAGAAGAACAAATATTTGACAACATTGTTCAGATTGTCCATATTTGTATATGCGGAACAACAAAAACTTGTTAGTATTTGTTCATTGGTCATTCTCATATACAAACACGGATAGCCAACATTTGTATTTATTCTTCACCCGCATATCATTTTGGACTTGTGGGATTTCAGCAGCAGAACAAACATCAACCACATCTTGAATTGGCATGTACGATCCTTTCAGGGTCTAATAATGCTCCCTCTAAAGATTATACAGTCTAAGTACTTCAAGGGTTTGATGGTGGATGAGGTTGTGAAGATTCTGCTGGTTCTTCTTCTTATGCTTGGACTGGGGATGATGGAGCTGAACTTGGGTCTGGAAGAGTTGGATTCAAGATTGCCTTTATCATGTTGGAAAAGTCTCTTGTATCTTTCATCCTTTCTCTACTCAGAACATGTATTTTCATTTGGCTCATTGTATAGATGGCTTTAACAGGCATCTTCTTTAGAGACACTGGTTCCCATACACTAGCAGTGGACAACCCATCTCTATGGATCAGTAGAGATCCATCTGCATCTACTTTAAGCTTCAATATACTTCCCAAGTTGTATGGACTTTTCTTCTTCTTTATTTGTTCTCTTTTGAGGTTTATCCTGTCATATGCCATCTTCAAAATCTTGATACACTTTAGGAAGAAGTACATATCAGCCTCTCTAAGCTTGTTGTTGATCTTCCTAAAGTGTCTTATGAAGATGTAGTGGATATAGGATTCATCAAGCAATCTAACCTTATATCCACAAAACAACTGGATTTCATCCCCTTCTTTTCCTCCCTACCTTCTTTCAATCACCATCTCATATATCTTTTCATCATAGAACACATTAGAGATTGGTATTAAAGTATGGGTGCCAGCCACCATCTTTCTTTTCAATGAATCAGTTGGTTTTACATTCAGTTCAAGAAATACCAACTCTTTAGTACTTTTTGTTTTTTTTCTTCTCAAGGGGATTTTTGAATGTTTTGTCTTTCCTTAAGTAGATGGCTTTGAGTGAGTTGAAGTTTTTGGTTCTTTTGAAGATCTTCTAAATCTCTTCAAACTCATATCCCCTATGCATGGAATTATGATTGATTAATTCAAGATCTTCCGATTCCTTCAGATCATGAATCTGCAGGGAATTCACCAGAGTAGTGTACTCTATGAAGAATTCAACCAACCCTGTGATCCTTTTGATCATAAACATGTTCCAATCACTGTCATACTTCCAGGAAAAAAATTTGACATCTGTTTTTCCCTCTGGAGCAGACACACCCTGAATTATTTCTGATGTGGTTAACCCTTCTTGAAGTTTCAATTGAGAGGATTTAATAAACCACTCAGGATTCCTGTTAAGTATGGATGCCAAGACATCATGGTCTTTAGTGGTGAGCTGGATATCTTGAGCAGACAATCTTGATCAGGGTTTCCTCCTCATAACCACTTCTTCTAACTTCTTCATCTTTTCTTTCTTATCATTAATCATTAGGAGGATCGCGGATATGAGGGAGTTTGTCTTCATGTTACCCAGTCTTCTTTTGGTGTATCCTTGTTTGGAGAGATAAATCTTCATTTCCCTATCAGTCATGTTTAGGGATCAGGATATTGAGCTTGAGGAGCTTTAGACAGTTGGGTATGGGGAGTAGTGAATGTGAATGGAGACTTGAATGTTTTTCTTTCATACTCAGTCACATGAGTAGGATCAACAAGTTGATTCATCTTGTTTACTTCTTCCACCATAGACTCATAAGTCATCCTAAACACTTCATCTATATCATAACCATGATTGATTAGGAACATTGCCTTGATCATCAAATCATCTGTTTATGCTTTCTCCACCATTTCTTCCACTGAAGATTCTACCTTCACAGGACTGTCTTTGATCATAGGTTCATCAACCTGGTATTCTCCTTTAATCCCCCCCTCTTCCAAATCAATGAGGTCAATCATTTTCTTGAGTTGTTCCTTAGCTTTCTTATGTTCTTCAAGAAATTCAGCTATAACAGATAGACTTCTTGGATCATACTTCTATTTCTTTTTGATAGGTTCCTTTTCCTCCACAGGCCTTTTACCCTTAGTCTTTTTAGACAGGTACCCCCTCTTCCTTGAATAGGTCTGCATAAATAGTCTGGATGAGGATGGTACAGAGGTTTCACCTTCTTATTATGGTTGTTCTTCTTCTTGTTTCTGAAAAGTTTATGTAAGACCCCGTTCCCGAACACCTCATTATTGGACAATCTTCGCATTTTATATAAGATAATATACATTACATAAAATTAAATAGCGGAATTACATTAACAAAAACCATTCATTTTATTTATAATTACTGTTGTTAAGCAATACAACATTGTTTAAGTTACAAAAAGCATCTGCTAATTGCATTACAAAACAACAATAACGTTATGGGTGAATGGATGCCAATCTTGCCCTGCCGAGTTGCCTCCCCATCTACCATCCACAACAATCATCACCTGCCAACTGAAAATGCATAAAATTCAGCATTGCTGAGTGAGCTCTAGTTTTAAAAGCATTAAAATACCTTGTATAGAATACTCCTTTTAATAAAATACTTTCTTTACTTTTGTACATGAGCATTCATCATACATATAACAAGGTATAACCTTATTCACCATTCATTATCACACGTATTCGTTCGTTTCATACTTTATCATTATCTTTCACTATTTCTAGATCCTGTCATAGATTTACCCCCATCATTGGGCACGCAGCCACCTCTATCCTAGCACTAAGCCATCTCATTCCTGGCAGAAAGCCACATCAGTTCTAGGGTAAAGTGACAAGGATCCTGTTTCGTACTATGGATCAGTCACCAAGACTGAACCCCTGTGTGTGAACCCTCGTGGGTTAGCTAAAATCACATGCTATAATACACACAGTTGAGCTAGCAACTCTCATAGATTTGTGAACCTCCTTTCATTCTGCTTGCAAGCCTTTTCATTCATTCCTTCTTTATGTTCCTCTTTCATTATATTAATCTTTCTCTTTCTTTAATGATAATACTTTACGTTTATGATCATAAACACACCACGTAAAGTCACGCAACAATATATATAACATATGGAACACAAGAACAGATCATAATCATGCATAAAATAAGCACATATAAGCCTTAAGTCAAACTAGGGTCAAAACCCTAAAATTCTAATTTTCCCTAAATTCCAGAAAATAGTCTAAGGGTTTTGGGCGCATGGGAATTATGCAGGTGCATGATCCCTGCTTACGCGCATTATCACTATACGGGCGCATGACCCTACACTTAATTATTTTTCAGCCTATCACTTAGGGCATGAACTGTTTGGACGCATGTGCTTATACTTAGGCGCCTGAGAAAAAGTTGGGCACGATTGGGGAACATGACCCCAGCACTTAGGTGTCTGGGAAAAATACTTAGGCGCATGAACTACTATTCAGATGCATGAGCTTACACTTAGTATTTCTAAGGCAATATTTAGGTGCATGAGGTACTGTTCAGACGCATGGGAGTACTGTTTGGGCGCATCAACCTCACTTAGTCTTTCTAAGTCAATTTTCTAGGCTCATGAGCCCTATTAGGGTGCATGGCCACCTATTTAACATAGTACTAAGTTATTTTTAGTCCTAAACTTGATCCTTATGTGTTCTTGACTTATTCTTACCATTCTAAGCATCAACATATACAAAATTATCACAAAACACTAACATTCATGCACAAGTACCTACGGGTAACATACATAAGAATTTTAAAAACGTTTTACATGCATTTTCAACCCTAAAGATGTGTAAAACAAGTGAAAACCAGGGTCTAGAAACTCACCTTGACTGCTTCCAAGCACCACCCCTTCAAATTTGAGAAATCTTGATGTTTCTAACACCTAGACACCAAGAACACAAGAAACTAAACACACATAAACATATAAGAACATGTAGAACTCAGTTTAATCATCAAAAACCCATCAAAACCAAACCAATTAGGCAAAAATTCACTTACCTAGGCCAAGATCAGCTGTTTTCTCTCTCTAGAACGAACAACTCTACTCTCTCTAAAATGCTGAAATCAGTTGATGTAACAGAAGTTGTGGGTGGCCATGCCCACTTTAAACATAATAATAATATAAGTTTCTGCTTTTTGCACTTTTAGCCCGTCCACTTGTGTTCCTTTTTCCCTTCTTGTAATATTCTTTTATTTCCTTTTCTTATTCTTTTTTCTTTCTTTTATTTTCGCAAAATCTCCTAGTGTTACAGTTTCATCTTTCTCTTTTATTTCTTCACATAATCGTCTGATGAGCTCTTTCTGCTAATCAGATAAGGTGATAACATGAACAATCATCATCCTCAACTCTTTCTCCAATGGCACTTGAGATTAAGGAATCACTACTATATGTTCTACTAGAGGTCTTGGGTCTCTCACAAATTCCCAGAACTCATCATCAATTGTGAATTCTCTAGTAGAATAGTTATCCAGCTCTTTGATCAAGTCTCTAAGTTTAGAATCTTTCTCATTTGTTTCTTTAGACTTTTCACTTGAGTACATAATCATAGCTAGACTTGGTTCGTTCTCCTTTTCAGGTTTATCATCTTTGATTTCCTATTCCTTGGCTAACTCCTCTTTGATCTTTATTAACATTTCCAACTCTAAGATTCTTTTTCTTAAAGTATCAATTTGTCTGTTAAGATCAGCAATGATATCAGATTGAACTTTAATCAAGTTCTCTTGTTCTTCTATGGCAAGTGTCTATATGTCAACAGTATCAACATGCCCACTGATTTCATCTTTAGCATGTTTGAGTGCAGCCTTGAGTTTGTCTAGTTCGTTGTCTTTTCATTCTTTTCAGACTCAAATTTCTCTTTGAGTTCCTTGATTTCCTTTTTTTTCTCATCTAACTCTAGAAGTTTGCCTTGTATAATACCAGATCTTCTGTCAAGCAACTTTTACATTCTTGCAACTCAACAAAAGTTCTGAGATCATCTCATCCTTCTCATCAGGCCTGTTAATTCCTGATTCAGCATAACTTTCAGAAGCATCTGCCTCAGATTGAATTTGTGTTACAAGCATTCTGATGGTATGATCCTCCTCATCCGGAGATGACTTGGATTCATCTTAAGAGCTAGTAGATTCACCCGACTCAAAAGATTTTACAGCAGCTGGAGAAGAGTGAAATAGAGAAATGTGAGCCAGAGACATAAGAGGAGAATGAATTTGAGATGGTCTGAAAGTTGAGGCAATGTCAACTTCTTGAACAGAAGGCCCAGTGTTAACATCACCACCTACATTAACATATGGTGTCACTATCCTTTGTTCTTATTGAGCTTCTTCAGCATGCTCATCAACATGTTGTTGATCAGGAGCAGCTTGTTCTTCTTTTTCATGAACTTGCTTATTAGCTGGGGCTACATCTTCTTGTTCATCTATAGCTTCTTCTTGGTTAGTCTGTTGTAACATCCATAGAAGCAAGGGAAAGAAAGTCCCACTATATAAGTTCCTGGGATCCCCTTTCTTGATGTACTTATAGGACTTCATTGATGAAGCACTGCAGAACCTTGGGTATATAAGAAACATGTGCCTCCTTCCCTCTTGAATGTTAGAAACCAAGCCATTAAATACATAAGCTGACATATTTAATGGCCTATTTATGCACAAAGCATAGATAGTAGATGAAATAGTGATAGGGATGTCATTCTATCCTGTCTTTCTTTTGGATAGATAGTGTTGAATTATGTGTATCAAAAACCTCCATTATAGATCCATGAACCCTTTTACTATCTGTTTGCCTTCATATCCTCCTTCATATCCAATGTTGGCATTATCTCCTCATCTTCAAATTCTAGAGGAGTATTAGAATCATCACCAAACTGTAGACACTGTCTCACAACTTGTTCAGTGATGGAAAGGGTGTGATCATCAATGATTCTCCAAGACAAGGTTTTGACACCATCAATCTCTGTTACTTCAGCAATACTCTAGAAGGATCTTATGAAGTTCTCATATATAGCAGGTCTCATAGTAATGACATGAGCAACTCTAGTGGTAGATATGAATCTGATCATGTCTCTGAGTCCTTCTGCTTTAGGGACATCAGGGTCAAGATACCCACTAATATTATGGAGTTTGCTCCATGTGAGATTATCAATTAACCTCTACATTAGAGACATATGAATTAGTAACTGACTCACAATCATCAAATTACACAGGTAAAGTCTAGTTGACTATTTCTATTTTGGCTTTGTTTTGGTCAAAATTGAAAAATCATGGGTATTGTTTCACAGAAATTAGACCTAACTTGATTTTGAAATGAATGATCCATTTTGTTGTGTTTTATCTTTTTATTTGATGATCTTTTCTGTTTTGACTATCTTTTACCACTGAAACATAGGTTTTGAAGTGACATTTTCCAGTTCATAGTTCCCCTATTGATGCGATGAACCTAGGGTTTTGAAAATCAGTTGTTCATTGTTAATTTTCATAATCATTAGTTTCAACAAAAGGCTGATGCTACTATGTACTCAGCTTTTGCTGTGGACCTATATTAATTTGATTAACCCTTTTTCAACATAATCTGTCAAAAAGTGATATCTAATTTCAATGTGTTTTGTTTTTAGTACTGAACTGGATTATATGTTATGAACATTGCTGTTGTGTTGTCAATGTGAATTGGTGTGTGCAAAAAGTTTAGACCATAGTCAAGCATCTGGTTTTGAATCTAGAGAACTTGAGAGCAACAAGCTGATGTTGCTATGTATTTAGCTTCTACTGTTGAAACAGGCATATTTGTCTTCTTCTTGCATTGCCAGGAGACCAGTCTGGGACTAAGAAATTAACACCCACCAGAAGTGGACTTCCTATTGAAGTTGCATCCCCCGTATTCACTGTCTGTATATGCATAGAGATTGAAATATCCTTCTTTTGGATACCAAAGTTCAAGTGCAGGCTTGCCCTTGAGATATCTAAATATCATCTTGACTGCATTCATATGAGATTCCTTTGGATCTACTTGATACCTAGCACAAACACATACACCAACCATTATGTCAGGTCTGCTAACTGTTAGATACATGAGTGATCCAATTAAAGATCAATAATGAGTCTGGTCCACTGATTTTCCTTCTTAATCTGGACCTATCTTCATCTTTGTATGAACAGGAGTTCTGATGGACTGACAATCTGCGAAATGAAATTTCTTCAACAAGGTTTCCACATATTTTGATTGATTGATGAGGATTCCATCTGCTATTTGTTGTACTTACAACCCTAAGAAGAAAGTGAGTTCCCCCAATGCACTTATTTGGAACATGGAATGCATAAGATCTTCAAAATCCTTATAGAGTTGCTTGTTTGTTGAGCCAAAAATGATATCATCCATATAAATCTGGACTAGCAACATGTCTTTTCCTTTTCTTTTTTGAAAAGAGTCTGATCAATCTTTCCTTTCTTATATCCATATGGAAGAAGAAAGGATGATAGAGTCTCATACCACTTTCATGGGGCTTGATATAGACCATACAAAGCTTTGTCAAGCTTGTATACCCTGTGAGGGAAATCTGGGTTCTCAATTCCAAGAGGTTGACTCACATAAACTTCTTCAGGAATTTTGCCATAGAGAAAAGCGAACTTTACATCCACTTGGTACATTGTGAATTTCATGGATGCAGAGTACGTAATGAAAAGTCTAATGGCTTCTAAACTGTCTACAGGAGCAAACGCTTCATCATTATCTATTCCTTCTTCTTGAGTGTATCCCTATGCCACTAATCTTGCTTTGTTTTTGATGACAATGCCCTTTTTATTAGTCTTGTTTCTATATAGCCATCTGGTACTGATAGGGTGTTGACCTTTGGAAAGATCTACCAGTTGCCATACTTCTTGTTTCTTGAACTAGAGCAACTCTTCCTGCATTGCCTCAATCCACCTGTTGTCTTGAAGAGCCTCTTTTATTTTCTTGGATACTGTCTGACATAGAAAGCAAGAAAACAAATAGATGTTTGCAATACTTGACTTACTTCTCGTCACCCGTTCATCTAGTTCACTAATGATGCTTGACACTGGATGATCGTTATGTATCCTGGTGGTTGGAATAGAGTCACCAGCAATTGACATAAGGGTTGGAGACATTCAGATCATCTTGGTAAAAGGCACGTTCAGGTTGTGATGTTGGAGAGTGATGAAAGTAATCAAAGGCTTTAACAGTTTCTGCTTCAGCGTCTGTTGCACTTTGAACACTATCATCATTTGCATTTCTCTCAGTTTCAACTGGTACAGTGACTGGGTATGGATCCCTTACTCCATTTTATGGTTCATCTGAAGGATTAGGAAGTGAACTAGGACCAACCTGAGTTGAAACACTGATTTTGTGGTACTTGTCTAATAGGATCGGCTTGCAATAGAATATCTTCATCAAGTTGATCAGCAGATGTAGGAGGAATCATTGGGAAATCATCTCTTCTTTCTAATGGTCTAGAATTTCTAGCTGATTGTAGGTTACCCACATTTGACAAGTGAAACTGATCAAAAGATCAAGTAAATGAGTCAATATCAAACAGCCAGTCGGGACTATTTATTGACTTAGAAAAGGAATGTTCATTGAATTGAACATTTATTGATTCAGCAATGATGTTTAATTTAAGATTAAACACTCTAAAAGCCTTTGAAGATGAGGAATAACCTACAAAGAATCCCTCATCAAACTTTGAAGCAAACTTTCCTAAATGATCTCTGGCATTTAATATTGATACAGGACTACTAAATGAATTGAAGAATCCAATGTATAATTTTCAATGAAAAAGAAGTTCATATGGTGTTCTGTTGCTTTCTTTGACTATTAAAGTTTGATTTTGTACAAAGCAAGATGTGTTAACTGCTTCTGCCCAAAAGGTAATAGTCAGTTTAGCATCTGCTAGCATTGTTCGTGCAACTTCAATTAGTGTTCTATTTCTCCTTTCAGCTACCCCATTTTGTTGAGGAGTTCTAGCTGCACTGAATTGATGAGCAATGCCTTTGGTTCAACAAAATGAACTTAGATATTCGTTTTTGAATTTTGTTCCATTATCAATTCTAAATGATTTTACTTTATGATTAAGTTGATTTTCATTTTTAGTGATAAAGTCTTTTATTATTTGTGATGCCTTATTTTTATGAAGTAAAAAAGAAAACCCATGTAAAAGGTGAATAGTCATCAATGATCACCAAATAATACTGTTTCTTTCCAATGCTCATAATATGAGTTGGTCCAAAAAGATCCATGTGAAGTAACTTCAATGGAGTATTGTTTGTGTTCACAAGCTTTGGTTTATGGGTAGACTTGTCATGTTTTCATTTGAGACATGTAGAACAGCGGTCAGTGAAATGGAATTCTTTTTAAGGTAAACCAATTACGTGGTTTCCTTTGACCAATTTGTTCATGTTTTTTAAATTTGTATGTCCTAAACGTCTATGCCAAAGTTGTGACTCATCAAATGATGATTTATACACAATACATGTTTATTCTTTAGGATGTGTAAAATTATGGTTTAAGACATAGGTGTTATTCTTTCTCGGAGTCTTCAAGACAACCTATTTTTCAGGAATTTGAAATCCTGGTTTCAAAATGTTGTAATGAGTGTCAGTGAAGGGAGTTGAATATTTCTTGCCACAGATCTGAGACATGCTAAAAAGATTGAAATTCAGCTGCTTGTAGTAGTTCATTCTGTCAAAGCTTAGTAATCCATTTGTCACAGATCTTTCACCAATAATTCTACCAACTTGTGAATCTCCACCAAATGCTACAGTAGTTCCTTGGATATGCTTGAAGTCATGAAGGAAGGAACTGTCTCCTATCATGTGTCGGGAGCATCCACTATCCACATACAATAAGCTGTTAGACCTGTATAGACGAGCCTACAAGAAAAAAATAACTAGTTAGAATATGGAACCCAAGCCATGATGATCTTGGGTTTCCCGTTTCTATCCATGACTGTAACTTCTTGATATTTTCCTTTAGGTTATGACTTAGAGGATGATGCTCTGATTGATTTGTGTGGAGTTCTTCTTGGTTTCTTCTACTCAATTTCAGCTAAAGTGTCACAAGAGTAGTCAAACCTTTGATCCCTATTTCTAGATAGAAATTAGGCACATTTTTTATTTTTAGAAATCACTTTTGTTTTAAATCTTAGAAAGACATTGAGTGATTGTTTCATACTTTTATTTAAATTTTGTTTGACACTCCTTGACTGCCAATTGTCACAGAAGTCATCATCAGAATTTGAAATTCTCGAATTTTTATTATGTTGTGGACTTCAAGACTTGACCTTGATAGTTGAAATTGGTGAGATGGGCTTGTTTTGTGGAATTCTCAAGCCTTTCTGATTGAAGAAGTAATCAGATGTATTGTGATATGTCATATCACATACAGAACAATACTTGTTAAAATAACAATTTTTGTTTGAATGATTGTTCATGTCATAGATTGAGCAATATTGATTGAAATGACACTCATCTGTGTTGTGATTGGACATGTCATAGTTGTCACAATACATCTGTTTGGTCTTTGTTTTGGAGGATGAAGATTCATTATGTTTAACTGGCTTTAACTTTGACTCTTGTTTTACTTCTGTTGATGAAACAAGTTTATCCTTTTTGACATTAATATTGTTTCACAATTCTACGGTGATGTTTGTTTAAAGGATGTCTTTGCTTCTTTTGAGTCTTTCTCACCTATAAATCAAATTGATCAACATCCCTTTTGTTAACCTATTCCTTGTTTTGACTTATGAGGTGAGCTCAGTTCAATTTTCACTTCTGGTGTTTGAAAATTTGGTGATCTCACTTTAAATGATGGAGATGCTATTGCTTTGCCTTTAGTTTTCATTGAAACCTTTTCTGATTTGCTTCAATTTTTAGGAGACCTAAACTCACCATCGAATATGCTTTTAGCAGTGGGTTTCAAAGGAAATTTAGGATTCTCAATCACTTTGAGTCTTTCTTGAATGAACTTCACAAAAGGAACAATGGCCTTGACTGGACTCTTTTGTTTCTTGACACTTACAAGTTTGTCTGAGCACTCTTTGATCTTGATTGGATGAGCTAATCTGATTTTATCCTTATTTATTTCAATGTAAATATTTGGATTATTTTGAGGATTTCTTGTCCGCGTAACTAATGTTTTTGTTCTAGTAACTTTAGGTTCATTTCATTCAGATAAAGTGAGTGGATCAGGCATAACTATGTAATTGTCTTTGTATGGTGGAGGACAAGAATTATATCCTATCCTAGTCATCTCCTTGGGCTCCTTTTCTGAATCAAGTAACTCTTGTAGGTTGGTAGAATAGAAATGAAACTTTTCAAGTTTTACTTCAGTAGCTGATTGCTCAACTTTGGTTTTGGTTAACAATTCAGTGAACCTCTCATTCTCAACAATAAGAGTATACATTTCACCATGCGGTTTTTTAATATCAGAAAGTAATGACTTGATTTTGATTTCAAAGCTTTTCATTTCATGTCATAACATTTTAGATTTTACTTTTTCTTCTTTGATTTTAGCAGCCAGTTTGTGATTATGTTCTCTATACACTTGTAATTCATTAATGCATTTTTCACTACAGAGA
This sequence comes from Flaveria floridana, assembly GCA_018326465.1. Classification (NCBI taxonomy): domain Eukaryota; kingdom Viridiplantae; phylum Streptophyta; class Magnoliopsida; order Asterales; family Asteraceae; genus Flaveria; species Flaveria floridana. The sequence goes on from BJCO01362173.1 coordinate 14,213, forward strand.
TTTGATTTTACCTCAGATGGCATGGGAACTAAACTATCATTGATGTGAGCCATGAGTGCATGATTTTGAAATTAAGGTTTGACTTCCTCTACAAACAGGCTCCAATCAAAGACTCCATCTTGTCTTATGACAAGTGCATTTGAGGTTGATTCGTTGTTACCATGGGCTTGCTAAGTCAATTGGTGCTGACTTTGATGAGATTGTTAATGGTGATGCTGATACTAATTTGGATGACTTGATTGAGGAGTTGAAGTTGATTAGGAAGATGGTTGAATGTGTGAATTTATCTGGTAGTTGTTGTTGCTTTTGTTGGGTGCATTGCATTCCCTTTAGAAGTGACCAGTCATACCATAGTTAAAACGCTTCATCTTGGATTTGACATATTCAAGCTTTATGTTTTCATTCAAACTTGGCTTCTTTCCCTTTCTGAAAAATTTCTTTGCTCTCATAGCAATTATGGCCATTTACCATTGCAAATCCATTTCATCAACATCATCTGGATCCATTTCTTCCAGATCTTCTTGTATCAAGTGAGATGAAGTGAGTTGTCCTCCTAAGCATGCCTCAAAGCTTGCAACAAAGGCCTTGTAAGTAGCCTTTTGTTCTTCAGATGTTTTATCAATAGGCATGCTAGTTAGTGTGAAAGTGGATGGATTGGGTGATGATTGCTTGTGTTGTTGAGATGATACAATGAATCCAGTGGTTCTAGATTGATCTCTAGAGGACAGAAAGTCATCTTCTTCAGTTATAAAGGCATTTTCCACAGAATGAGTTTCTAAAGGAAATTTGTATGCCTCAATAACTTGAGGTCCACTCAAGTTTCTACTTATTTCATCCAACTCAAGAGCTTCAATTTTTGCTATCATAATGTGTAAGGTTGTGCTCTCCAAATCAATTGTATTCTTCAGCATGGTCACATTCTGCTTCCAAATTTCTGGCACACTATGCAGCATTTTCTTGTTCATTTATTTTTCCTTTTAAGTGACTCCCATTATCTCCAAATCATTCACCAATTGGACAAATCTATGAAGTTTTGTTAATATAGATTCTCCCTTGGTGTGGTGGAAGGTTTCGTATTGATTAACCAGTTTGTCTTTGTTAATCTTTGTCACCTCACTGCTACCTTCACACATGATCTGCAGTGCATCCCATACACCTTTTGTTGTGCCATATTTTTCTAATCTTTTTAGGATATCCATGTTTAAAGCCCGAGTCATAATGGAGTAAGATTTAAGGTAAATCTTAATCTTCTTATATTCATCATCATCAAGATTAAGACTTGGATCCTCAATGGGGATTCTGACTGTCTTGTATTGTGCAGCTTGATCAGCAGTCCAAGAAACTGGAATATACGGCCCGTTGCATATAGATATCAAATAATCTGGATCTACACCTTTAATATAGTTCCTAAACCGGATTTTCCATTGCTTAAACTCATATTTGTGTTTAAGCATTTGTGGTTTAGAAGCGTGACCAAGTTCAGCAAAGTTAATAGAATCTATGTTTAATAAACTGATTTTAGAGTGTTTGAATATGGTTTAAGTTGATTTTTTTGTTCAATAGTTCAAACAGTCCGTGGTTCAGGTATATTATATGTCTTCTATGAAAGTAACAACAATAAGGTTTTTCAGACCATCAGTAGTTGCATTTTTAGTCACTTTTTGTTGACTATGATTTTGGTTGGTTTTAGTCACAGATTAGAAGTCGAATGATGTTTTTTCAGTTGGTTCAACTTGAAGATCAGTGAAGGTTAATGAAATATTTTGGTATTTTTCAGCAGTATGCTTATTAACAGTAGTAACTTATTAATAAACAATTCAACCACCAGATCAATCGATTTTTAATCAAGATCCGAGCAGATCTTGAGATGAATCCGAGAGCCAAAGCTTTGATACCAATTGACTGGGTTCGAGAATCATATTATCTATTGATGAGACTTCAACAAGGATCGGATATGATGATTGAGTCAGTGATTAAGTAGCAGAAATACAAAATCAAAGAACATTAAACGCTAAAACAATACTCATAAATGCTTTATATATTGATTGGTGATAAACAAGTTATAGTGGGTACTAAGGTTTTCAATACAGTGAGTTGACAACCTTAGAACCTCGTAACTTGAGTACTAGGTATCTTACAAAACAAAAAACTTAAATAAGATGGATATTTTGTGCTATCTATAGGCTGACATAAATCCTGTACAAAAACACTAAACTACCCTGATAACTATATCACAATACTAGTCTAAGTACAAAAGGCTTCGTCAGCATTTGTGTTTGAACATTCACATTAACTAATGCAGATGTCTTGGACTTCATCAACATTTATTCTTTGTCTTTAGCATTAAGTGTTTGGTCATCAGTATTGACAAATGCGTATGAGCAAACACTTGTCAGCGTTTCTTCTGTGTATCCGTATTAGTTAATGCGTAAGAACATATACTTGACAACATTTGTTCACATTGTCCGCATTTGTATATGCGGAAGAACAAACACTTGTCAGCATTTGTTCATTGGTCACCCGCATATAAAAATATGAATAGCCAACACTTGTCTTTATTCTTCACCTGCATATCTTCTTGGACTTATGGGATTTCACCAGCAGAACAACCATCAATCACCTCTTGAATTTGAATGTATGAACCTTTCAGGGTCCAACAATACTCCCCCTAAGTATTATACAGCCTAAGTACTTCAAGGGTTTGATTGTGGATTAGATTGTGAAGATTCTGTTGGGTCTTCTATTGATGCTTGGACTGGGAATGATGGAGCTAAACTTGGGTCTAGAAGAGATGGATTCAAGATTGCCTTGATCATATTGGAAAAAGTCTATTGTATCTTTCATCCTTTCTCTACTTAGATGATGTATCTTCATTTTGCTCATAGTGTAGATGGGTTAAACAACATATTCTTCAGAGACACTAGTTCCCACACACCAACAGTGGACAACCCATCTCCATGGATCAGTAGAGATCCATCTGCATCTTCTTCAAGCTTCACTATACTTCCCAAGTTAATAGGAGTTTTCCTTTTCTTTTTTTTCTCTTTTGAGGTTTATCCTATCATATGCCATCTTTAAAATCTTCATACACTTCAGGAAGAAGCACATATCAGCCTCTCCAAGCTTATTGTTGATCTCCCTGAAGTGTCTTAAGAAGATGTAGTGGATATAGGATTCATCAAGCAATCTAACCTAATATCCACTAAAAAACCGGATTTCAGCCCCTTCTTTTCCTCCCCGCCTTCTTTCAATCACCATCTGATATGTCTTTTCACCATAGGACACATTAGAGATTGGTATTGAAGTATGGGTGCCAGCCACCATCTTTCTTTTCAATGAATCAGTTGGTTTTACATTCAATTTAGAAATACCAACTCTTCAGTACTTTTTGTTTTTCTTTTCTTTAAACTAGGGTTTAAGGAATTTGGGTGTCATAACAGACCGTTATGCCACCCTAAAAAGGCCAGTTACATGCTCCTTAAGCAAATCCCTCATTTGTGGACATGTGGTATCTTGAAAAAGACTGAGAAGATGTTACGGGTGTCACACCCTAAATTTCCACCAATGCGGTTATAACCATAGGCGCATGACATGCAAGGATCTCAGCCGATAGTTACACCAAATGACATAGTAATTACAAATGTAGCACTAATATTATTAGCTAATCCCAACACATAGTTTAATAATAAGTTCAAGAAAAGATATGCGAAAGCAAAACCAGTTAACCATTTATAAGTTCAAATAACACAAAAACATGCAACCCAATTAAATGTAAACTTGCAGAAATTAATTTTTAAACTATTTTATAAATCAATCAATAATATGACGCAATGATGAAATGCTCCTAGTCGTGTACACCTTAATAACATGAAATAAACATGCTAAAGTGTCAATACACGGTTGGTGAGTTCACAGGTTTAAGTAAACAGTAAGAAAACAGAAATAGCAAATCTAGTAAACAAAGTATATTAGTAGATATGTGGTCTACCTAACAAGTTACATAGTGTATGAAGTTCACAACCGAAGTTGAAAAATATAAGTATGCCTTGGTTGTGGTTACCGGATCACAACAACAGAATTAGGTCAATTAAACACCTGTTTTACATGCAGTTATGCTAGTGCTACTAGCCTGGGTGGGGTTTGTCAAATCCAGTAGATCTACTCAGAATTACCTCGCTAAACTACATAAATTAACGATTCAAAAGTGAGGAATTAAATTGGTATAATACTGGTGAACGTGTGATAATACAGTAGTACTGAGCTGATTAAAGAACATATTTAAAAGAACATGTTTCTCTTCCCCAAAAGAGAGTATAAGTAAAGTGGGGCTACAAGCTCACCTAATATAGCACAACAAACAAGTTAAGTAGAGTTCAAACAATTAGATTTCTGGAACACCTGGATATCATTTAATGTCTATTAATATTAATTCTTAATATCAATATCATACAGTTTCACGATCACGTCATGGTTATGATGTAGGTCATCGATTATCTCCCCACTCACAAGCAAGCACAGTAACTTTATATTACATATACGTACTCTTATTATATTTTTATTATATGAGCCCACACATCATACGTACTCTTATTATATTTTTATTATACGTACCCTTATTATATTTTTAACAAGTAACTTTATATTATAAGCCCACACATCATAACTCATAAAGATATACAAGTAAAATACTTTAGGTAATTTATATATACACGAATTCATATGCCCATAATATATATATACACACAACCCACATATATAATGCCTATTATACATTACAGAAATATTATATATAATATATGCAATACATAGTAATATAAAGATTACCCATACACATGATACAATACACACATACATATGCAAATGCATGCGTACACACACTCATAATGCATAACACAATCATACACTCTACCACATGATGTACCATGCGTCAGCACCACTCAATCATCCCCATGCATAAAAACATATATGAACTTACATACATACGCATTATATACACACATACCACAAAGATACATGCATCCACATAATGCACACACCCGAGTACCCTTAGGCCATCCCCATCCCAAACCATTCTTATAGCATACCAATTCCAACTATAACCACTTTAACAACCACAAACTAGGCTCACTGCTGCGCAAGCATGTCAGCCACCCTCCAAACCCAAAATACAAACACAAATATGAAGAGCACATGCATGAAACACTAATGCATATCACAACTTGTAACCCTAACCCACATACTACCGCACACACACAGAGAATCTTGAGTAACAACATTAGCAGGAAAAAACACTAGCAAAAAAATCATATGTATATATACACGCGTAAGCACACACTACCCATATACATACCGCTATAAGAAAAGTCCAACAATATGTACACCTGATTACACCACATCACACCCAAAGGTAACAAAACTTATATATATAAATACATACATATAACCGAACATAGCACACACACAACCACCAGGTCTCACACATGAAATCATATGTAAAACGGTAACTCGAAACTTGAAACCGTAACCGTAATGAGCACAAGTAAAGGAAGAGGAGGAACCGTACCAAATGGGTTTCTTCCATAGATTACTATAGCTATCCAGGGGTTAATCGATTGTCGAGAGCTTGTGGTTGAAGAGGGGGAAGTCACCGGAGGTGCTCGGTCGTGAAGGGGGGCTGCCGTAGGGTCGGGATCGTGGTGAATAAGAGGCAGCAGTTGGAGAGCTTGTCGTTGGCTGGTGGTAGTGATAGCTGTTTAGGGTTTTGATAGGTATTTGAATGAGAGAAGGAGATATGATGAAGGTGGGGAGCCGATTACAAGATGATCCGAGAGAGAGGGGGTTTGGTAGGTTAAATAGATAATTTATGGTTTTGTATATTAATATGATTATGTAAGTTAATTAGTTAAATGAATTCTAATTTGATATTGAATAATGGTACTATTATTAGAAGAATTAAATAACATAATTTGTGGAAAGATGATGAGATCATATTTGGTTAGAGAAAACTAATTACTAACGAGAGGCTAATCTAACAATGTTAACATTAAAGATAGGGTGTCACATCATCCCCTTGTTGAATAAATTTTTTTCTTTGGGAAAATTAGAACACCAGGTATAGCTAGGAACACCAGATTCAGCGAGGGTTTTTGTGGGATTTGAAATATACCCAAAAGAAAAATTATGAAAGTTCTGCAAGAGATGTGACATCATCCTCTTGTTAAAGGGAATTTCCCCCCAAAATTTAAAGAAAATATATCTTAAGCAAAGATACCTTAAGAAGTGGATTGTTGGACCCTGAAAGGATTATACATGCCAATTCGAGTGATGGGTGATCGTTGTTCTGTTGGCATACTCCCACAAGTCCAAGAAGACATGCAGGAGAAGAAAAGTCCAAGTGTTGGTTATCCGCATTTGTCTATGCGGATTACCAACGAACAATGCTGACAAGTGTTTGTTCTTCCGCATAAACAAATGCGGATAGCTAAGAACAAATGTTGCGGGTATTTGTTCATCCACATTGGTTAATGCGGATACTTTAGAACAAATGCTGTCAAGTATTTATTCATCCGCATTAGTCAATACGGATGCACAAAAGAAATACTGATAAGTGTTTGTTCATCAGCATTAGTTAATGCTGATTACCAAACACTTAATGCTGATGAAGAATAAAGAAATGCTGATGAAGCCAAGGCATCCGCATTAGTTAATGCGGATGTTAAACAACCAATGCGGATGAAGAAACTTTTGTACTTAGACTTGTATTCTGTATAGTTGTCAGGGTAGGTTAGTCTTTTTGTATAGGCTTCATGTCAGCCTATAAATAGAATAGAATATCCATCTTATGTAAGTTTTTCGAAGGTTTTCAAGTTTTTCTCAAGTTTCTCACACGTATTGTCATTGACAAAACCTTGTAGACAAGTTTTGATATTTTAAGGTTGTCTTTTCACTGTTCAAGAAACCCTAAAACATTCTGTAACTTGTTTGTCATACAATCAATACACAAGAATTTATGAGTATTTCTACAGGATTTAATGTTCTTTGATTTGGTATTTCCACTACTTAATCACTAACTCAATCTTCATATTCAATCCTTGTTGACTTATACTCAACAGAGAATATCATTCTCGAACCACATCCAGTGTTGTGAACTAGATGAGCGGGTGACTAGAAGCAAGTCAAGTATAGCAAACATTTGTTTGTTTTCTTGCTTTCTATGTCAGACAGTGCCCAAGAACATAAAAGAAGCTCTTCAAAACAATAGGTGGATCGAGGCAATGCATGAAGAGTTGCTCCAGTTCAAGAAACAAGAAGTATGGCAACTGGTAGATCTTCTCGAAGGTCAATACACTATCGGTACAAGATGGCAATACAGAAACAAGACTGATGATAGGGGCATTGTCATCAGAAACAAAGCAAGATTAGTGGCATAGGGATACACACATGAAAAAGGAATAGATTATATCATTCACCGTGCTTATCTATAAATCTCAAATGAGTAACATGACTTATCTGATATGCCGGTAGGCTCAACTTGGAAAAGAGAATGCATGTAGTGATGAACTAAAGCTCATATTCAACTGTGAAGCTTTCATCTCAAATTGTGTGTAAGTATTATATTATCCAAATGTGAGTGTGTGTAGTAACCTAAACACACTAGGTAATGATGTCTTATGAATCTCTTTTACTCACATCAGTTTTTTCTTTGTTTTGATGAGCGAAGACATGAAAAAACAAGCATATAGTGTTGATATAATGATCCATCAAGATTACCAATAAGGAACACATCCAATTTGGATGAACAAAATAGAATAAAATACATTCCAAAGTGAATGCAACAAAAGAATCAAAGAGAGATCACCTTCTAAAGTGAAGTTAAAAGAATCCCAATATGGATCAAATAGATAAAAGGATAAAAAAAGAATCATAAAAAGGATCAAGCAAAATGAGATTTCATAGTTTACATGAACTGGTCAAGTAAGCTGTTAAAGTTCTACCATACATTGCATGTAGATGGTTGACCTTACCATGCTTTTAAGTGTGAGGTACATGTTGAATACCCAATCAACTCAAAACATGATAAGATCACTAGCATTAAAATATTGACCAAGTATGAGTTTAAGAGGACAAATATACCTGTAATTAATATATTCATGACCATGTCTGTTTTACTAATAATTGCTTGCACTTGTGAAAGGTAAGATTGATATGATCCCAAAAAAGGTACATCTCCACTTCATGTACAGATAAGAAAAACAAAAACTACAAAAACATTTTCTCTCTAAAATTTTAACAAATCTTTAAAGTTTCTATCTCTTATGGATATAAACTTTAGGAGGAGTAACTAAAATTTTTGATCATTTTATACCGTTGTTTCCTTTCTTGAAAAATATAAAAAAATCAAAAACAAGTATAAATATCAGAAAACTGACTGTTTTGGTGCCGAAGGTATACCATAGTATCTCAGTTTTTGTAGACATTTTGAAGCACAAAAGTCCAAGATCAGTCAAAACTGGGAAACTTGTATCACATCTGATAAACAAGTCAATCCAAGCAAGAATTGACAACCCAAGCAACAGTCAAAACTTCGTAAACAACAAATCAACCGATTCATCTTTATAACAGTCAAAAGCAAAAGACACAGCTTCATAAAGATCAAACATCAAGCAAAAAACAACCAAGACTATCCACAGCAAAAACATAAAGATTTGATAAGTTCAAATCTTAATGCAGGTAAGAGCATTGGTTAATGTGGGTGAAGGTAAACCAAGCATATAACCAATGCGGGTAATAGTTTGAGTAATGAAAACACAAGTGAAAGTAATGCGGATAAGTTTACTCTACCGCATTAGTCTCACTACAAATATTCAGTTTTCAAGTATGAAAACTAATGCGGACAACTTTTGTTCATCCGCATTTGTTTTCCCTCAGCCACATTTCCTAAATATGGCTGAAATCAATATTTAAGTTGGTTGAATATTTGTATCATCACAAATTAGAAGTATGCTCATACTCTTCTGTCATCATGGTTGAAGTTCGAGAAATGCGGACAACCTTGTTGTTCATCCGCATTTGTTGAAGTAAATACCGAACAAATGTTCAACATTTACTACAGTAGAAATGCGTATGGAAGTTTAAACCATCTGCATTTGCTACAGTGTTCAAATGTTTGAACTTAAAACATCCTCTTTTGCTACAGTAACCAAATGCGAACAAAATCTTACTCAATCGCATTTGTTACAGTAGTCGACCGCATTTGTTTAACACTTGTACATTTTGAAAAGGTCATTAAAAGGACTATTTAAATAGATCTTTACAGAGCATTTAATACTTTTCAAATTTTGAGTGAAATTGACGTGCGACGGGTGAAACCTTACTACTGTTCTTCATCCATCATCATAATCATCAACAACATTCTGATTTCTATGTTCCACAAACATCATATTGCCTCTATTTCGACTCTAAACAAACATAGTATCGAAACAATCTCACAACCAACAATAAAACGATGATTGATAGACATTTTCGAGCACAATGAAACAAATGATCATGAAAATTAACACAAAGAAATGATTTTCAAAACCTTAAATTTGTCATATGAATAGGGGATCATCAAAATGAAAAATATTGACTTCAAAACTTATGGATGATTGTAAAAAAGATATTGTAAACTGAAATTCAACATCAAAATGAAAGATAATTCAAAATAAAATGATTCATACATTGAAAAAATCAAGTTAGGTCACAACTTCTGTAAAACAGTACCTGTGATTGTTCAATTTAGACCAAATCAAGTCAAAGTTGAAATAATCAGCTTGATTATATCAATGTAATTAATAATTTGATGTCAAAAAAAAGACTAACAAATTTTCATCTTGTGTAGAAGCTAATGGCAAACCTCACTTGGAACATGGTCCACATTGTCAGTGGATTTCTTGACCCTGAAGTCCCTAAAGAAGAGGGACTTAGAGACATGATTCATTTCATATCTACTACCAGGGTTGCTTATGCTATCCTAGTGAGACCAGTCAATTATGAGAACTTAATAAGATCATTCTAGAGTACAGTTGAAGTAGCTGATATTGGTGGTGTCAAGACACTATCTGGAAGAATATCTGCAGATCATACCTTTACCATCACTGAACAAACTATGAGACAGTGTCTATAGTTTGGTGATGATGCAAACACTCCTCAAGAACTAGAAGATGAGGAAATTATGACCTTCTTTGCCAATATTAGGTATGAATGAGGATATGAAGGAAAGCAAATTGTTAAGGGTTTGGTAGATCTGCAATGGAGATTTCTAATCCATATGTTCCAGCACTGTCTGTCCAAAAGAAAGAAAGGTTGGAATGATATTCAAGTGACTACCTCTTTAGCTATCTATGCTATATGCACCAACAGACAATTCAATATGTCTGCCTATGTATTCAATGGTCTTGTGTTAAATGTTCAAGAAGGAAGAAGAAACATGTTCCTTATGTACCCTAGATTTCTCCAATGCCTCATCAATGAAGCATTTCCATAACTTACACCTGTAGGACCTGTAATGAACATTCCTCATTACAATGCTAAGTCCTACATGTACATAAAGAAGAGGGATCCTAGGAACTTCTACAGTGGAACCTTCTTTCCCTTACTTCCTTGGATGTTAGGGCAAATCCACCAACAAGAAGAACGACAGGATATAGCACGTTATGAACAAGCTCCAGAAGAAGAAAAAGAAGCAGCTCATGATCAACAACCTGTTGATGAGAATGCTAAAGAAGAAGTAGAGGAACAATGGCCTGAGTCACCAAATGTTGATGTAGGTGGTGATCTTCACTCAGGACCTTCTGTTTAAGAAGCAGAAATTGCATCACCACATGTTACATCACCTATTTAGTCTCCTCACATGTCTCAAGTTCACTTTTCTCTACCTCACATTTCACCCACAGCAACTGAGCCTGTTGGGTCTGATGAATCTACCGGCTCTTCAGATGACTCCGAATCATCTCCGGATGAGGATGGTGACACAATAAGGATGTCTGTAAGACAAGTACAATCAGAAGCAGGGCCTTCTGAAAGCTTTGCTGAATCAGGAATTAATCTACCTGATGAGAGGGATAAAATGATTACAGAGCTCCTGTTGAAGGTTCAAAGGATGGAAATGTTGTTAAGTAGAAGATTAGGAATAATTCAAGACAAAATTCAAGAACTGAATGAGAAAGAAGAAGAAATCAAAGACATGAAAGTGAAACATGAGACTGAAATAACAAAGAAAGACAAAGAAATAGATGATCTCATGGCTGCTCTCCATCAAGCTAAAGAAGAAATTAGTGGTCATGTTGACACTATGTCCATTCAAACCAGTGTCATGGAAGAGAAAGAAAGCCTAATTGAGAGCCAATCTGAGCTAATCACTGATCTAAGTAACCAAAATGAGATCTTATTGAAAAGAATCTCTTAACTAGAAATGCTAATCAAGATCAAGGAGGAATTGGCTAAAGAACAAGAAACAAAAGGTAATGAAGAAAAACAAAGAGAAGATGAACCAGAGCCAAAACAAGAAACAGAAACAGAGATAGAGCCAAGTCTTGTGATGGTTGTCTATTCAAGTGATCCTTCTAAAGAAACCATTGATTAAGACCTTGAGCTTGGAGATCTCATAAGAGAGCTAGACAGCTACTCTGCTAGAGACTATATCATTGATGATGAGTTTTGGGATTTTGTTAAAGACCCAAGACCTCTAGAAGAACACTTAGTGGTGATTCCTCAAACTCCAGTGCCCTTGGAGAAAGAGTTGAGCTTGCAGATTGTTCCTGCAATCACCCTATATGATAAGCAAAAAGAGCTTATCAGAAAACTAAGTGAAGAACTCAAAGAAAGAAAAGAAGATACTGAAAAGCAAGCTGAAGAACCAAGACAAACATCTGCTGAAACATCTGTGTCATCCTCATCCACACCATTAGTACGCACCTACTCAAGAAAGAGGATGTACTTGGCAGAGAAGGCTAAAGGAAAAGGCTTCTAGAGGAAGAAGAGCATGTAATGAAAAAGAAGAAAGATGATCCAAGGAGTTTAGCTGTATGAGCTAAGTTTGTTGATGAGCATGAGAAGGTCGAGGCACAGTTAAAAGAAATGATTGACATCATTGACTTGGAAGAAGGAGAGATTGAAGGAGGATAGCAGGTTGATGAACCTGTGATGAAAGACAGCCCTGTGATGGCTGAAACCTCAGTTGAGAAGATGGTTGAAAAGGATCAAACTGATGACCGGATGATCAATGCAATGTTTCTGATCAATCGTGGTTATGATGCTGATGAAGTGTTTGGGATGACATATGAATCAATGGTTGAACAAGTAAGAAAGATGAACCAACTTCTTGATCAAACAATATGTGACTGAGTATCAGAGAAGATCAGTCAAATCCCCACTCACATTCACCACCCCAACCACAAAACAAACTGAAACCTATAAAACCCCTTATCCTGATCCCTACACCATGTCTGATAGGGAAGTGAAGGATTATCTTTCCAAGCAAGGATATACAAAGAGAAAACTAGGTCACATGAAGACTAATTCTCTTAGAGCTGCAATTCTCCTAATGATTAATGAAAAGAAAGATAGATTGAAGAAATTGGAAGAGGAGGTTGTAAGAAGAAGACCCATATCAAGACTCACAGCTCAAGATATGCAGCTCACTAAGCAAGACCATGATGTCTTGGCACCCATTCTTAACAAAAATCCTGAATGGTTTACTAAACCCTCACAATTGAAGCTTTAAGAAGGGTTAACAACTTTAGAGATGATTCAAGGTGTATCGGCTCCAGAGGGAAAGACTGATGTCAAGATTATTGCCTGGAACTATGATTGTGACTAGAATATGTTTATGATAAAGAGAATCTCAGAGTTAGTACAGTTCTTCACAGAGTAATCTTCTCTGGTGAACTCCCTGCATATTCATAATCTGAAAGAGCTTGCTGAGCTTGAATTGATCAATCATAAAGCAATGTACAAGGGGTATGAGTTTGAAGAAATTTTGAGGATCTTAAAAGAACAAAGAACTTTGACTCATTGAAAGCAGTTTGTTTGACAAAAGATAAATATTTCTAAAACCCCTAGTAGAAGAGAAAACAAACAAGAAGGACTGAAGAGTTGGTATTTATTGAGTTGAATGTAAAACCAACTTAATCCCTAAAAAGGAAGATGGTAGCTAGAACCCAAACTTCCATCCCAATCTCTAATGTCTCTTAAGATGAAAAGACATATGAGTTGGTGATTGAACAAAAGTATGGAGGTAAAGAAGGTGCTGAAATCTGATTGTTCAGTGGATATGCAGTAAGACTGCTTGATGAGTCTTACATCTACTACATATTTTCAAGACACTTCAGGGAAACATCCAACAAGCTGGGAGAAGCAGACATGTATTTCTTCCTAAAGTGCATCAAAATCTTGAAGATGGCTTATGACCGAATCAGGCATAAGAGAGAACAGAGGAAGAAGAAGAAGACACCTCTCAATCTGGGCAGTATTGTGGAACTAGAGGTTGATGCTGATGGAACACTCCTAATTCATAGAGATTGGTTATCTATTATTGGTGTATGGGAGCCTCTATCTCTGAGAAAGATGCCCATTGAAGAAATTCACACCATGAGCCAAATGACTATTCACGTACTGAGTATAGATAGGATGAATGAGGATAGAGACTTCTGCAACATGATCAAGTCCATCCTAAATCCATCTCCTTCAGACCCAGGCACAACTCCAGAATCACCAGTCCAAGTAATAGTTGAAGACCAAGCAAAATGTTCACAACCTCACCCACCATCAAAACCTTGAAGTACATAGGCTGTATAATCCTTAGGGGGAGTATTGTTGGACCCTGAAAGGATATACATGCCAATTCAAGTGATGGGTGATGGTTATTCTGTTGGCATACTCCCATAAGTCCAAGAAGACATGCAGGAGAAGAAAAGTCCAAGTGTTGGCTATCCGCATTTGTTTATGCGGATGACCAAGGAACAATGCTGACATGTGTCTGTTCTTCCGCATTATACCTAAGAACAAATGTTGCAAGTATTTTTTCATCCGCATTGGTTAATGCGGATGCTTTAGAACAAATGTTGTCAAGTACTTGTTCATCCGCATTAGTCAATGCGAATGCACAAAAGAAATGTTGACAAGTGTTTGTTCATCCACATTAGTTAATGTTGATGACCAAACACTTAATGCTGATGAAGAATAAAGAAATGCTGATGAAGCCAAGGCATCCGTATTAGTTAATGCGGATGTTTAACAACCAATGCAGATGAAGAAACTTTTGTACTTAGACTAGTATTCTGTATAGTTATCAGGTGGGTTAGTCTTTTTGTACAGGCTTCATGTGTAAGGCCCCGTTCCCGGGACGCTCATAGTTGGTCATTCACAGCATAGAACATTACATATTATAAATTTAAGCAGCAGAATTTATTTAACAAAAACCATTCATTCCTTATAAACACTGTTGCTAAGCAATACACCTTGGTTTAATCAGATTACAAAAGAATGGTTTAACAGCATTACAAAACAACAGTGATATCTATGGAGAATGGATGTCAGTCTTGCCCCGCCGAGTGGCCACCCCCGCGTGCCATCCTCAGTAATGTTTTACCTGCCAAGCGGAAAATACATAAAAGTCAGCGTTGCTGAGTGAGTTCTAGTTTTTACAATTAAAAGACTTTACTTTTTGTTCAAAACCGTTCCTTTCTTTCATATGTGATCACACATTGTATGTACACTTAGGTAATATTATTATTATCTTCATCATCATTCATTTCATACTTTTACCATTATTTTTCCAGTCTTTTGCAACATAGAGTCGCTCACCCATTAGCAATCTCAAGGATTGCAAGTCTTTTGGTCTGTTGCGACACAGAGTCACTCACCCATTAGCAATCTCAAGGATTGCAAGTCTTT
>BJCO01362174.1:0-11675 GCA_018326465.1 Flaveria floridana
AAATCAAATAAGATTATCATAACGTGCGTTTTGGCCAAAAACGTCTACTTTGTCTTGAGATGGATGAACCCCAACCTTTTCGGGTTAGAATTTACTCACAAAATAACCAAAACACGTCTTCCTCATCATCAATAAGACAATAATAAGCGAAGAAAGGGTGAAGAAAACTATATTAACGATTTAAAGAAAGGGGGTTGATTCAACTGCTGCTAATTCCAACACTTTATAACTTCCCAATTTTGGCTTTTCTTCATCGCATTTGCATCTCCTTCTCCAACAATTAGTGCCCATAAGCTCAGATCCTTTAAAACCCCATTTGATTGAACGTTATTCAAGTGATTTCCAGCGAAGAAAATCTATCTTTGAGCTATTTTAAAGATCTGGGTTGGCGAAACTATAGATCTTTGCTGTTTTCTTGCGAAATACTCAACTAAGGTTTGTGGGTTTTTCATTGCAATTGATGGGGTGGAGATATCAAGCTGGGCTGCTCTTAATTTTGACGGTTGTCATCATATGGGTTTTCTCTGCGGAAGTCACACAGGTCAAACTCTCAGATTTCTTGAGTCAACTTGTTGTTTTTCGTATCAATTTTCTTGTTAATTGATGCATGTGTATGTGATTGAGATTGGTAAGATTGGACGAACCATGACTTGATTGTTTGTATCTGCCTCTGTATATGTTCGTTTGACTTTTATTGTTTGTAGATATTTTCTATAGTCCTTATGAGATTGAGGTTTGAAATTTGCTTATTATTTTGATTGTTTTGGTCCGATCTAACACCTATGGATTGTTTGTTGTGTAATTTGTGTTCTGGGTTCGACGTATGAGTTAGATCACATGAGTTTCTTGAAATCCTGGCCCATAGAAGTCTTTATGCATATCTTCTAGCTGCATACTATCATAATGAATTAGCTTGAATCTTTTGAGAAATGTGTATATATGCACCTTTTGTTTGATTTCATGTAGTATCATAGGGGTTGTTTGGATCATATTTGGAATCAGACAATCAGTTAATGAGATAGTCTGTTGATTAAAGCTAAGTACATGTAGTAATTTTCATTTACCTCGACTCATTTCCTTACAACTTGTTGCCATCTCCATTAAATCTGAATATTTTGACTCAGTGATAAAAAAAAATCGTAATCATAATCATAATCACTTCTTTAATAGATATAGGGTTTTCCGTGTTGTTAGTTATGCTGTGGTTTTATTCTGTTTTATCAAGCAACAACTTGGTTTAAGAGTTTAATAAGGTTAAGATGGTAAATATACGTTACTTAAGAGATTCAGTTGTAGCACTTGTCTTAAGGTGGTTTTGCACGATACATGGATTCCGATAGAACTTATAATAATCCGCCTCCTTTCAACTCAGTTTTGTGGTGTCATCACATTTTCTGTGGATTGTCGTGTGGGATTCTTATGGTATATTAAGCTATATGTTCTTTTTCATACCGAACCCCAAGCTAAACTGACTCATGTGCTTCTTTAAGTTACTGATGGGATTGGTTTTCATCATGGGGATTCCTCTATCTTGTCATTGTCAAGGGGCGCTTTTGACATTCACCTAGCATATTAACACCAAATATCTAACCACCCATTGTATCACTTGAGTATCAATAAAGGGATTATGCTACTCCTTTTGAAAAACTATCATTTTCTCGATAGGTAGTGAAATTTCAGAAACAAATACTGATTAGTTTTCTACATTATGAACAGGGAATTTTCATGGACTATAAACAGCCATTTGCAGTGACATATCTTGGAGCTTCATTGATGGTTATTTATCTTCCGATCGCGTTCATTAAAGATTGGATTTACAAATTAATCAAGAAAAGAAAAAGTCAATCCTCAGTTGGTATGAACTCCCCTCTTAAGTACATTGGTGGCTCAACAATGTTTGAAATGGAAGTTGAAGGGTCATCATTAAGTCGGAAAGGTAGTGATGAAGACATTCTTGATCAAGAAGAAGGAAACCTGTTGGTCCCAAAAACTAAAAGTGACAATTTGTCATTAAAACATGAAACCAATGTCACAACAAGGGAGGTTGCTACTTATGGATTCTATATAGCACCTATATGGTTTGTCACAGAGGTAACTATTAATGCTCATGTAATTTCTTAGGGCTAAACATGAGAAATCATGCTACATCAAATATAACATATGAACCATTACAATTTAAGAATAAAATTGTTGACACAACACTTTACAGAAGTAAACATAATCACCTTTAAAGAAGGTTATATAGCAAACCATTCCACTCTGTAATTACTACACAATCTTCTATTTTGTATAATGTTAACCTAGTATTAACTTTTTGAAAGGTGAATAGAGAGTAATTACAATTACTTAGTAACTAGAACTCTATGAACAGTTTTACCCTTAGAATACATACTTGGCGTGTTCTTTGTGATATGTTGGGTTAATGATAAATAAAGATACAGATAGTCAAAGATATGTCGCTGACATAGTCTTTTGTGGTCATTTTTAACTTCAAATTTCATATGATTTTTGTAATTGATAGTGAAATTTGGATGGTCAATTTGAACTACAAAGAAAAGGTGTTGGTGTTAAACCATTGATTTGCAACAAAATCCATTTTGAATTTCAAATTTGGAAAACAATAAATATGACCTTGGAAGTAAAAAGTATAAATCTACTCTAAGAATGGAGTGTGTAAAGCTTGACTTGTTATCTTTTCCATTTATCTCAGTATTTATCAAATGCTGCACTTGCACGGACAAGTGTTGCTAGTACCACAGTGCTGTCATCAACTTCAGGGCTCTTCACTCTATTCATTGGTGCCTTTTTGGGCCAAGATTCCTTGAATGTGACAAAACTTGTTGCAGTTTTCGTCAGCATGGCTGGTGTTGCCATGACAACTATGGGAAAAACCTGGGCTGCAGATAGTATAGCTACAGCTTCCTCTTCGTAAGTCCCTCATTCCTTTATATATTACTTCAAGAATACCTAATCAATGACTACAGTAACAACTTAAAATATTTTTCTTTCTGTAAAAAATACCGAAACTTTTTTATTTCAAGATGTACAAGTGCCATATCCTAGCTTCATGTAGGTCAACCCATTGCTTTGTAATGAAACCAAAGATTTGTAGCTGTGTTTGTTGGTATGCCTATGTATATGTGTATGTTGTTTAGATGGGTTGTGATCTTTTGCCATTTTATGTTTTCCAATTAGGGTTTTCATCAATTTGGTGTTCTTATGGAATGTTTCAGGGCATTGACTGATATATAGTTGAAATTTTTGTTTCTTTTAAAGAAATGGCGATCGCTCTCTCATCGGCGATCTGTTCGGGCTTTGCTCCGCTATGTCATATGGGCTCTTTACTGGTAAGTACGGTCTTTTCCCAACTTAATTTTCTTTTTTGCGAAGTTGTTTATGTTTGATTTCAGTTTCATGTATATATCTATGCATGCATGCACGCAGAAACTGTAAACTCTAACAGCTGTTCTATGATATGCATTTTCGATCATTATTTCTCCTCAAAATGTTCGTCATATAGCACAGTTGTGTCACTATGTGAATCTGTATATGCTCTCAAACAACATTTTACACGGTTGGATGATAATGCAATCTTATTTAACCCTATATCAGTGCTTCTTAAGAAGTTTTCTGGGGAGGAAGGAGAACGTGTTGATGTGCAAAAGTTGTTTGGCTATATTGGTTTATTCACCCTTGTGGCTCTATGGTGGCTCGGTAAGTTGACACTTCTAAATGTGCAAATATGTGTGTGGTCTTCATATATTTATCTTTTACTTGCAACATACAGATTGTAAGCAAAAACATATAATTATTGTTCATTTAATTTACCATTGGATTTTTTTTTGGGTGATTTCAGTTTGGCCTCTAACCGCGTTAGGAATTGAACCAAAGTTCAAGATTCCTCACTCAGCTAAAGTGGATGAAGTAGTTATTGCCAATGGACTTGTTGGGAGTGTTCTTTCTGACTACTTTTGGTATGTTATAACTCTTTTTGAAATTAGTATTCGTTTAGATGTTTAACTGAATTAACTTTGTTATTTTAGGGCATTATGTGTTGTATGGACGACTCCATTGGTGGCCACCTTGGGCATGTCACTCACTATCCCGCTTGCAATGGTGGCTGATATGGTGATCCATGGCCGCCACTATTCCGCCATTTACATTCTTGGTTCTGTTCAGGTGAGATACATTCTTTGTTAATTGTATAAATCAAAAAAGGAATTATACTTTTAGTTTAAATCCTATAAATAATGGATTTTACAGTTTATCGGGTTATACTTTAGGTAATATTTTGATATTTGAGCTCAAACTTGTTGACTTTTAAAATTAGAACTGATATGCCTTCTGTTAAAGAGTTAGCACCAAAATCTTTCTATATCCAGACTATAATAATTGAAACTGACAGCTCACCTGTTTTGCTTTCTTTTTGTCAGGGGGTGTTTGGATATGCATTTCAAACTGATTATTGCAACTTGACATTTTTTTAAACTTAAGGGTAATTAGGCAACTTGACATTTTTTTATGGAAACTCCTTAGTTGTTTCTCCACATTTGATTTGAATAATCATCAAATCATAACCATAATCAGTTTGTTACAAGAATTCATCTGTTTAAATTACATCCAAACTCCCCTTCATGTTTTGGGAGTCTCATTGTTTAACAAATCATGGAGCAATCTGGTTCTATTGGGGTTGATCCTAAACATTTCATAATTTTGTGACATTTGGTGAATATTCAACAGGTATTTGCTGGTTTTGTGATTGCTAATCTTCCTGATAAAGTTTCAAAGAAGATGGGGTTATAGCACGCGCTCCATTTCAAATATTGAGCTTCAACATTCTGAAACCACTGAAGATGATATCATTCTGAGATTGAAGTGTTTAAAACGGCTATTGGCGCGAAGATATTTTTGTTCAAAATTGTGATATATGCATACTTTTTCTTCTTGTGATTTTGTTTCATGTTTTGTTTTCAGTTTGTTAGGACATGCAATGCAAGATTGGTAGGAAGAAGATCATTTCCAAACATGTTAATATCAATTGTCTTCATTTGTTTTTGATTCTTAATTTCTTATTTGTGTTATCTTCCAAATTAGTGTACGAACTCTTTTTCTTTTAGCAATTGAAAATGATATGCTTAACTTACAAATGAGAATTGTATCTTCAAGATCATTATTTGTGATAGGGTAAGCCCTAGACCATTTTAACTGTCAACCATGCTCAGGCGAGTCACAAAGGACTAACTCTGTCTAGATGGTTGGGTATGTGATGATCGGCTTAATGTTAAAAAAGGATAATATCTAGGGTTGTAAACGAACCGAACGAACACGAACGAGGCCTTGTGTGTGTTCGTTGATTAAGAAAATAACTTGTTAATAAACTGTTCACGAACGTTTATCGAATGAGATTTCTTGTTCGTGTTTGTTTATTAAGGAAATGAATCTGTTCATGAATTGTTTACGAACATAAATGAATGCTAATGAAGGCAAGCGAATGCATCCATATATTCATGAACATTAATGAACACCAACGAAATTTTTTAAAATAAACAAATACAAACCATCATATATTGATTTTATAATTAAAATCACAAAATTATGTAACATCCACCAAATATAAATACGTACCTAATATAATTATCTCAAACATAAATTTTAAATGAACGGACACAAATGAACATTAATGAACACATTATCGAACGCTCTCGAATATAAATGAAAAAACACAACATTTGTTCATGTTCGTTCATTTAACTAAACGAACAGAATTTTCTTGTTCGTGTTTGTTCATTTATTAAACGAATGAACATAAATGAACTTCCCGCCGAACGGTTCACAAACTGTTTGCAGAACGTTTGGTTCGTTTAGTTAATTTCATATGTGTCGATCCATAATAACTCAACATAATAACTCGACATAATGTCAACTTTAAGTATAACAACATACAATGTCAAACTAGACCACGTTTAATAATTTCATATGGGTGAGATAACTATTGGGGTTGGGGCATAAAGAAAGATGCCAATGATAATGTCAAACTAGACCACGTTTAATAATGTCATATAGGTGAAATAACTATTGGACTTGGGGCATAAAGAAAGATGCCAATGATACTTGCCAGAGTAATAGATTGCAAAGACATTGACAATATAAAGATGTTTGAATACAGGTTTTATCCAACGGATGATATTGTTACCTAACCCAATGGGTGAAGCTTGTGACCTTTAAATAAAGGACCAATTAGAAGATTTTCTGTGCCGATGAGAACATATGATGAACAATTTAATACCCATTAATTCAATGTTTCAAGAGATGTCTATGTCTAGTGACATTCGATTCGTACTTAACTAGTCACTCACTTGGCGATAACTTCTCTCTTTCTTATTCTTAGCTAGATACTTACTCACATCATATGCTATTACGATGAGACCCCTGGACCCTTATTGTGACAAGGTTAACATGTTTTCTGTTGTAGTAAGCAAAGTGTCTTGATGCGCTTTATATTTTTATTTGTGTTACCTTTTAAACTATGTTAGAAACTTGTTTTTAAATAATAAAAACATGATAATGCTTAATCGGCAAATGATACATGTATCTAGGGTATAAAGTGCTTAAATATATTTTGCATCCCTGGACTAGGAAAAACTACGCTAAAAGAGTTTGAAGAAAAAATAAAATAAAAATAAAAGTCCTGTCCCTAAAGTTAAGTTCACATGCCTCCAAACGTATACTTCACAGGCCTCCAGGACCACTTCAGAAGATCATTAATGAAAAACTCAGAGACCAAAGGTAAGTTCATAACTTTGAAAGGCTTAGTCCTCTCCGGCTAAAGAACGAGGAACTTAACTTAAAGACTTAACACATTGTTCTTAAGCAGATTTAACTTGAATGAAGTTCAATCCTTCTAGAATAATTTGACAAAGACATCTTACAACTATACTCATTACGACAAAGAATATTAGAAGATATAACTGTCAGACCCGTTTGGGCAACTTGCCAAATCACACAACCAATCAAGATTACTACACTTACCAACTTGACATGCACATTTGTCATTTTAAGCCAATGCTTAAGGAACAAACACAAACAAAGGGTAACATGTGTAATGCGTGGATTACCCATCTATGTGCATAAATATACATTCCTAAGTAAGATGTATTAGTGAGAATTTGAATTGAATCGGTCTTCATTGTAAACATTTTTTTATGATGTTCAATAGAAACTCTAAATCATATATGAACTTCATCATTGTTTTTGTGATAATTTGATTTCGTATTCTACACAAATATTTTATTATTTTTTGAGATCCTTCAACCTATTCCAAAACTAACGCAAAGCCCTAAAACTGTTCTTCAAGATAATTATCTGCGATACGGTAAGCCTAGATTGGCTTAATAGTTAACGCATGTTTAGGGAGAGTCTTAAAGGAATAACTCTATCCAAACGAATGGACATGTGATGGTTATGCTTAATGATTAGGAAGGATAATGAACATCACTTAAAAATAAGTGAGCTCAAAGTATAACACCTGACCAAAGCTGGTGCATGAATAACTAGATATATCATTAGCTACATATATAGCATTACACATTATCAAGTTTATACTTTATCATTTCATTGGACCAAAATAGATGTCATGGATGAGCATGCATGGGGCATAAAGAAAGATACTAGCCAACCATACCTACTAAATTTTACCCATAGCATGCAACTCTGCCAATCATGTCTAGTCCTCTCGTCCTAAGTTAGTTTGGGATTGCCTTAACTCACTAGACCCTCCACAATGAGGATCTCTAGCCAATCATGTCTAGTCCTCTCGTCTTATCTTATTCGCTATCTTAGCCACTCCTAACCTAGCTCTATGATCCTCCTTTACCCGGTTTAATCTTGTGTATCCATACATCCATCCGAGTATCTTCATCTTTACCATCTCTATCTTCTGATATGTTCTTCTTGATCTCCTAACATTCTGTTCCATACAACATGGCCAGTTGGACTGCCACTCTATAAGATTTTCGCTTTAACCTATTTGGAAAGTTCTAGTCACACAAAACCCCTAAGGCTACTTTCCACCCACACTAGCTAGCCTACACTGATGTGTCACGTCATTCTCATGTCCCTAACACTCTATAGAAATGATCCTAAGTACTTAAATTTAGTTGATTACGGGACCACTTGACCTTTAATGGTGATCTCAGAGGCATCATCATCGTTTGTTCCAAATTCATAATAAATGTACTTAGTCTTTGAACTACCAATCTATAGATATTTACCCTCTAAAGTTGTTTGCCACACTTCTGGACGCATATTGAGGCTCTATTTACTCTTCACAACTAACAGAATATCATCTGTAAGAAAACATGCATCTCAGGATTATCTCTAGGATTGACTTTGATAACTCATCTAGTACCACATAAAAAATAAAAGGACTCAATGCAAACCTTTTATGGAGGCCTACCTATACAACAAAAAATTAGTATCTCCAACAAGCGTACATACCCTTGTTTCAGTCTTGTCGTAAATAACCCTGATTATGTCTATATACATCCTTGGGACCCATTTACTCTCTAAGTTATCTTAGATTAGTATACGTGTATCATAAGCTTTTTCTAGATCAATAACAAGATATGCAGGTCACCTGTGTTTTTGTTATTACTTTTTCATTACCCTTTTTAGGATATGTATGGCTTTTTTAGTTAATTGTCCTGGTATGATTCCAAATTGGTTTATTGTAACCTGATTCTCCCTTCTGTATTCTTGTGTCGATTATTCTATCCTACAATTTCATAGTATAACATAGTAACTTAATCCCTCTATAATTTCCACACCATTAGGTGTTTTCTTTGTTCTTATATATAGGGACTAAAGCATTAGTGCTCTATTGATCTAGCAGCTTATAATATTTGAAGATAAGGTTGAATAAAGTAGCTAGCCATTGTACACATTACGCTACTAAGCATTTCCATATCTCAATCAGCATGTTGTTCGGACCTACTACCTTAGCTTTCCCATCTTTCTCCTGATCTCCCCTTGTGTGGTATATTGATAGTAGCAATTATTCAGTTGCTGTATTTGAGAAGTGTGGTTGTCGATTTCTTTGTGGTGGGCTCTCCCATCATTGAAAATATCATGGAAGTAGTTATGCCATCTCAGCTTAATTTCACTTTACATGATTAAAATCCATCCATTCTATCATTTTATAAACTTGACAACCCTTAGATCTTCTCTTATACGCTCCCTAGCTCTAGCAATCTTGAACATATCATGCTCTTCTCCTTTGTTTCCAGGTGTTTATACATCTGTCTCTAAGCTATTTTCTTTGCCTCCATTGCAACCTTTTTCACTTCCCTTGTCATTTAGATTTTGCTTCATGATTATATATGCGACTACCAACTGGTGTCAAGGAACATTGTTCCCCCAAGCAAAACCTTATAGCCCCTCTAAGAACGTGGATCTCCTATTCTCATCAGTATGTAGTCAATCTAAGTGTTGCATTCCATGTTCTTAAAGGTATTCAAATTCCCTTCCTTTGTCTTAAAAAGTTTATAATACCTAGTTCATGGCTACCACATACTATATAAGGTCCCTACCAAATTCATTCCTATCTTCAAAACTAAAATCCTTGTCAACAGACTGAAAACCATCACTATCCTTACCAATGTATCCCTTAAAATCTCCTCCTATGAAGACTGTCTCCTTGGCTCCTCCTTATGTATGGTTTTAACAACTACTATATCTAGACAATCCCAAAAGTCTCTCTTCTCTTGATTATCTAGTCCTATTTGGGGTGTGTATGCACTAATCACTACCACTACTTCATCCTCTAATACTAACCTTAACACTAATAATTATATCATTATGCCTTATCAGCATATTTGCATGTAATTTTATATAAGAAGAATATCACAGAAAAATAATCAAGTTTTATAAGTGTTCTAATTATGTCATTATACATATTTATCCAAATCGAATCACTAAACCATAAAATTGAGTCATCATAAGATTTTTATGTCAAAAAAGAAATGGAGGAGAAGATGTAAAAGTCAGGATTTCCAATATATGTAATTATGTTAAAAAGTTTAAAACATTTTAATTATATGTAAAAATAAAAAAAAACCTAAAATTCATATGTTAGAACTGTGAGAGGGTGAGCAATCAACCCATAATGATGAACGAAAAGTCAATAATATCCCGTCAACCCCAAAAAATCACGAACATCATGAGCTATTGTAGTAGGAGTGGGCCATGAACGCACTGTGGATACCTTCTCATTTTCTACATGGACCCCTTCCGCTATAATCGTGTGTCCGAGAAACAATACCCGAGGCTGGCCAAAACAACACTTGGATAGTTTAGCAAAGAATTGGTGCTCATGTAATAACTTCAGGGCTTGTTGGAGATGTTAAACATGTTGTTCCATAGATGGGCTTAAACCAAGATGTCATCAAAGAATACCAAGATAAATTTGCATAGAAATGGGCAGAATAAATCATTCATAAAGCCTGAAAAATAGACGGGGCAGTCGTCAACCCAAATGGCATAATATTGAACTCGTATTGTCCTGAATAAGTTCGGAAGGAGGTTTTGGACACATCGTAGGGGTTCACTTGTATTTGATAATATCCAGAACAACGATCAAGCTTCAAAAACACCGTATCTCTATACAATTCATCAATCAGCTCATCAATGTTAGGAATCAGATACTTATCAGCAATAGTGATTTTGTTGAGGCCCCGATAATCGACACACTTCCTCTACATGTTATTTTACTTTTTTTTACCAACAGAACATGGCTAGAAAAGGGCTATTACTAGGCTGAATGAACCCAGTGGCTAGGAGCGGCTGTTACTAGGCTGAATGAACCCAGTGGCTAGGAGCTCCTCAACTTGATGTTCAATCTCGTTCTTTTGAACATAAGGTTAGTGGTATGGCCGGATACTAGGGGAGTGGAATTTAGGATTAAGGGTATGGTGTGTGTATGGGATCGTAAGGGTGGTAATGACTGTGGTTTGTGGAAGCCGGTTTGGTATTTATCGAGGAGAGACTTTTGTGTGATTGGGATGTCAAGGTTTGACTCAATGTTAGTAGCTAAATGTTGGAAGGCTGCCGATTTTTGAGGCCCCAAAGTTACTCCTTGTAATGTATATTCCTACCCATCCTAGGTAAAGATAGAGAACATCTCATTCCATTTATCTTGGATTGTGTTAAGTGATTCTAGCCACTGGATAACAAGGACAAGATCAACTCCAACAATAGAGAAGTGATAAAAATCCTATACAACCTTAAGTTCATTCATCTCCACAGTGAGGTCCCTGCATAAGCTGTTACATTGAATAATATCTCCATTCCCGATTTGCACACCAAAGGGTGTAACAAACTGACTTGTTAGTTTCAGCTCATGAATTATAGTATGTGAAATGAAATTATTAGTTGAACTATTGTCAATAAGAATCAGTACTTCCGTTGAGTCAATAATCCCCTTAAGTTTCATGGTACGTGCATGTGATTTACCTATCACGTGGAGGCTAATTTTGGCAAAATTATCATTATCATCAAGAGATATTTCAATCACCTTACGGTTGTTCTTCATCTTCGCACGCATCTTCTAGCAGCTTGAATGTTCCAATTTTGCAGCGGTGCCCCAGACCATATTTGTCCTCAGATTTGAAGCACCCCCC
>BJCO01362175.1:0-15142 GCA_018326465.1 Flaveria floridana
AGCAGTTTCTACATTGAATGGCTCACTAATACTTCTACTACTAGCAGACAACTTAGCACAAAAAGTAGTAAAAATAAAACTCCTACTAGCACCAGAATCAAATAATACAGAGGCACAAGTTTGATTTACTAGAAACATACCTGACACGATATCAAGATCCACTCTGGCCTCCTCCCGGGTCATGGTGTAAGCTCTAGCACTCGCCCTCTGTCCTCCTTCCTCCTGCTTCTTCTTCACCCCAAAGCTCTCCGCCCTCGGCTTCTTACAATCCTTGCTCGCGTGGCCCTCCTCGCCACAGATATAACATTTGCCGCACTTCCTCATTCCCGGGCTTGATGATACCCTACGATCATCCACCTTCACCTTCTTGTTGTTTGGAGTGAAACCACCACGTCCAAACCTCTTCCCGTTCCAGTTCTTATCACCACCACTCGTTTTCTTCACCTCCACCACTGCCTCTTCCCGTTCATCGTACAACCTACCCGCTAAGTCCACCACCGATCGAAAGGTACCTGGTTGAGCAGCGATCAGATACCTGCGAGTATCAGCCGGCAGTCCCTGGATGTACCTCTTGATCTTCCTTGACACCGGCCTCACCTGATCCGGTACCAGCCTTGCCATTTCGTTAAATTTGGTGGTGTACTACTGGTGGGTCATGGTTCCCATCTCAAGTTGTAGGAACTCCCTCTCCATCCTATCAAGTTCTGGTGAGGACAGAATTCCTCGAGCACTAACTGCTTCAACTCCTTCCATCGCATCTTCCCGATGGCTCTGGCACCCTTAGCTTGGATAATGTTGTCCCACCAACACAACGCTGAGTCGACAAAAGAGTGAGTGGTGAACTTCACCTTCTAGTCTTCGTGACACTCACTAATCTCCAGCACCGCTTCCATTTCCCTCACCTAGCGGTGAACAGCAGCAGCATTACAACTGTCATCAAAGGTCACGGGTCTGCACCTCTGGAATGCCCCATAACTACACCCCTTGGTCATCACCCCCACTAAATCATCCTCCTCTTCATCGGACAACATGGTCTCAAGATCCGGTCGTTCCTCCTCCCCTTTGCTTCCTTTGCCTGTTGACCCTTTCCTATCTTCCTTCTCCTTCCTCTCTCCATTCCTCACAACTCTGATGACTTCGGTCACTACAGACGGTAAGACTGTCTGCATGACCTGGTGTACCTCATCAGCAATCGCCTCCCTAGCTGAGGCATTCAGGCTAGCATTCTCATTCTCCTCACTTAGGCCATGAACCTTAGGGTTCTCATGAGTTGTCTCAGGAGCCTTAGCACTACTCCTAGTCACACATGGACGACCTCTTCCTCTAGAAGCCTTGGAAGATTTTCATCTAGCCATTCCCTAAACGCTATAAGATTCAAACACTAACACAGTCATTCTAGGCAATGGCTCAGTTTATGTTAAGTGCAGTAAGCCCCTAATTACAGTGGCCAATTGTGATTAGCCACTTACTTTACTCTTCACACCCCGAGCATTTCCTATCCTGACTATATCAGTATCTAAATCTACTAAGAATACATAAGTCAAATAGCACACATACATAATATTAATTAACTTTTAAGGAAAGAAATACCTGATGGCACGTAGCTACTCGGCCTGACACCCCTCTATTTGTCCTATTTTCTGTTTAAGTTTAGGTTTTGAAAATATTTTACCCAATTCTCTTAAACTATGGCTCTGATACCAACTTGTAAGGCCCCATTCCCGGACACCTCACAGTTGGTCATTCATTGCATCATAGATACATATTAACATACATAATAAGATAAACAGCGAAATTACATTAGCAAAAGCCATTCTCTATTATTAATAAATATTATTGTTAAGCAACACAATGAGGTTTAAATTACAAAAGATGGTTTAATTGCATTACAAAACAACAATATCTTAACATAACAATGGATGTCAGTCTTTTCCCGCCGAGTAGCTTCACCCTCATGGCATCCTCAGTAATAGTTACCTGCCAACTGAAAATGTATAAAAGTCAGCGTTGCTGAGTGAGTTCTAGTTTTAAAAGTATTAAAATACCTTGTGTACTATATATATATGAAAATACTCTTTTTATAAAAAATACTTTTCTTACTCTTGTACGTGAGCACGCATCAACTATACAACAAGGTAATGCTTTCTTTCTTTACTATATACCTTTGTTCATTTCGTAGTTTTTAACTTTATCTTTCACTGTCTATGTGGACCAATGAGCAATACCCTAAACTATGTGCATGAAAAACTGGTGCTGGGCCTGTGGTCTATCAATAGACTATGATCACCGTACACGAGGTTGACCCAGTCAACTAGGGTATGCTACAAAGGTCCGCCAATCTCAATTGATTGACCCTGTATGCATCCTTTTGGGGTAGCTAACACGCCTCACAGTTGAGCTAACGACAACATGGTCGTGTACCTCCTATATGCTTGCAAGGGTTTCATTATTTTAATTAGGTTCCACTTCTCTTTATCACTATTCTTTCACTTTGTTAATGATAATACTTGCTTTTATGATCATAAACACACCACATAAGTCACACAATAATACTTACTATGATCATAAGAACCACTTATAATAATGCAATATAATAACAGTTAAAAACCCTAAGTCAACCTTGGGTCACACCTTAATGATTTTGTTTTTCTCAAAATATCAGAAAATGTTCCGTGTTCTAGGCGCATGAGCGCTATGCAGACGCATGAGGACTGTTTAGGCGCATGGGCACTATTTGGGCGTTCCAACACTTAGGCGTCCGAACCATTTCAGGCGCATGTGCACTATTTGGATGTTTGGACTATACTTAGACGTCTAAGAGTAAGTCTTAGACGTATGGTCTACTGTTCAGGCGCATGGTCTTTCACTTAGAAAATTCTAAGGCATTTTCTAGACGTATGGGGCACTGTTTGGGCAGTTGGGCCCTGTTTGGATGTTTGACCTGACTTAGAAACTTTCTAAGGCAAAAGGCTAGGTGCATGGGCCGTGTTTGGGCACATGAGCCCTGTTTGGGCGCATGTGCAACACTTAAATATTTTTAAGGCATTTTCAGACGTACGGGCCTTAGGTAGGTGCATGAACCGTCTATTTAACATGTTCCTCGAATGTTTTCAGTCCTAAACAATCATGTCATCCTGTTCTAAGCTTGTTAACACTTAACTAACATGCACATCACTTAAACAACCATAAATCATCACTTTACATAGTTCATACGGTTACACACATAGAAACTATAAAATCATTTTTAATACATTTTTAACCCCAAAAGAGTTAAAAACATGTAAAAATACGAGGTCTAGAAACTCACCTGATGTATCAAGCAAGTAAAAACTCCTCCAAACTTACTTGTACACGAATTCAAAATCCTAAAAAAAGTTAAAACATAACCCGAACACTTAAACACATACATAACGGTTTCTAAGGCTGAAACCACCAAGAAAACCGAGTCAATTACACATACAAACACTTACCTTAGAAGATATAAGCCTTGTTTTTCTTGAACAACCGAGAGAAACTTCTTCAGCTTTCTTTTTTCTTCTTTTGATCTAAAGTAAGCAGATGGGATGTGTAATATGGGCGGTCATATCCCCATATATATTAAAATAATAGGTTGTTATACTATTTTACACTTTAATCCCTTCTACTTTAGCTTCTTTTCCTTTTATGAAAGATACTTTTATCTTTTATTTTGACAAAGTTTCAGTTGTTACATTTAGGGACTTGAATTAATCAAAATTAAAGTCAAAATTTCATTATGTTACTTGTAAGGTTTACACTTAAACTCTGATGTAACCAAAGCAACCAAAGAAGTCTCAGCATGCACGCATGAAGTACAAATGAAAGTTATTTCAGAAGTTTTACATAACTCAGGAAAAATATGCTAAGTGTAAAATCTCTCGAAGCCAAATGACCAAATCTTTTAAAGACAAAGATGAAGTCTTTCGAAGCTTCAGAGACAAAAGTCTTCCGAAGCCAAAGAGTAATTTCTTCCAAAGACAGAGAAGACATGATTTCTTTGATCACCTTTTTGAAAAAATCTAAACTACATCCCGCTGTTACCTCTGAATACTCACCAACTTAGATGAGTAGGTAAAAAATCCATACTTTTATCAACTGTAGATTAATGAATACTCACCAACTTAGGTGAGTAGGTAAAAAGATCCATACTTTTGTCAACTTTAGATTAAGGTCGCTTGTCTGTAACTTTCTACTTTTATACCATTTATCCTTTTTGTAATATATTAGGATGTGAGCTATGATATGTAATAGTCACAAGTCAAAAGGCAATCTGTCTTTTGACTTTAGATTGATCTTGTCGTCTAGATTAGTGTTTCCAGCTGGTTTTAAAAGAATAGCCGGTAGTAGGATATAGTATAAAGTGTCTGAAGTACTTTTCTTTCTCCATATGCTTTGTAACACTTGTAATAGAACTTGAGAGCAATATATATCATTCTTGAAAACCAAATATATCTTGTTCTTGTTCTTAGTTCTATCTCATATTTACTTCTGTTCTTAGTATCATCAACTTAAACCTGGTTCCTTATTTGATCTGTTAAGTGTTCTAAGTCTCTTCTCACTATGAAACTATTGCATTGACCCCCTTCAATGGTCCTGCAATTGGAATCAGAGCTTTCTAGGCTCTTGATTGTAAAATATCACCATCTTAAATCCCTTTAGTTTCACAAAACACTTAACAACTCAAATGACAGCTCTTACAAATGGTGATTTGGAAACTGGTACTTTGAGAAAATCTCCACTGATCACTCCAAATGACTTTGATACTTCATGCGAAAGAATGGAAGGCTTCATCAAGTCTCAAGATTGTAAGATATGGGGATCTGTTGTCTATAGACCTCATGCACCATGACCGCCCTCCAAATTGCTCTTCAAGAAATGCAAGACTACTAAACAACTATGGGATGCGCTGAAACTTATGTATGAGGGGTCTACGTAAGAAAAAGAGAACAAGAAAAACCTCTTAAAGCAGCAGTTTGAGAACTTCACCTACAAAACAGGTGAAAACATGATTCAACAATACTTCAAGTATGTTGAGATTACGGATATTCTAATGGATGTTGGAGTAACTCTTGAGAATAGGGACATTATGAGTAAGTTCATGTCGTCTCTTCCCAGATAATGGACATACTATTGTATGATCAATAAAAGGACTGAAAACCTCAAGAACCTTACTCTCACTGAGTTGTATGGTATCCTCATTAGATACAAGATGGAGATGAACATGCAAAATCCATCTAGCAACTCTAACAATCAGCAGAGTTCAGCCTTTCATGTGGTTGAAAGGGATCAAAGAGAACCACAACATCATCTCATCTGCTACACTGAAAACTCACAAAATTTTCCTTTCATCACCTATCTAAAGACACCAAGGGAGAGCTACATCCAAGGAAGTCCATTCCAAGAAACAAACTCTTCTCAAGCATTTGTGTCTGCTGATGAAAGAAGTTGAAACTTTCTCTTCACTCTTGAAGACTTGGAATTTATCCATCCAGATGATTTGGAATACATGGAGATAGTCCAGCAGATGGCTCTTCTCACTCACAGAGCCATGAAGTTTTACAAGAGGACAGGCATGAAGTTTCCCAGTAATGCAACCAGTACAAAGTTTGGGCTGGATAAAAGCAAGATGAAGTGTTACAACTGTAACCAAATAGGACATGTTGCTAAAGAGTGCAAGGAACCAAGGACAAATGATGTCCAAACACAATCCAGACCAAACTACACTGAGATGGCTCCACAAACTGAGAAACCCAAGTAACACGCTGTAGTTGCTGTTGAAGAAGGAGGCTTTGATTGAGCTTTCAGATTGAAGATGCTTCTCCAAACCAAGCACTGATGGCTAATCATGAAGAAGCCAAGGTGTTTGAACATCTTTGTACACCTATATGTATTGCTAAATTTAATAGACACATGTCCTATAACTTGGAAATGAGATCTGATCTTGAGTCCTTAAATATCTTAAAAGTAGATTTCAAAAGAGCTGAAAAGGATTATAAACTTTAGATAGAAGATCTAGAGAAAACCATTTTAACTCTTTAGCATGAACACACAAACTACAGGACTCAAATTAAAGATCTCATTACCAAGTTAACTGAATACCAGGCTGAGCTTATAATCAGCAAAGCCATGACAGAAAATGTGTTCTTGATGAAGAGACCTTCAAGAACATTATATCCTCATCCTTGCATGTCAAGATTTGTTATCAGAATAAGTAGGGACTTAAATTTACTGAGATATTCCTTCACACACTCTACTATCTGTAAGATCTGCAAGGTGTGGAACTTGTCAAGATGAGCTTTCCCTCATAGACCCCATACAAGAAGAGGATGAAAAAGAAAAAGAGATAATGAAGGATAGATCTAAAGTGAGTAAAAAGGATCATCCTAAAATGGGTCACTATTCTTCTAAGGCGAGGAAAGAACAAGGGATGACCATTTCTAAGAGGAAGAACTTGATCAGAGCAACCAAGAGAAGATCAAAGAAAGCTCAAGAATCAAGGCCACCTTCAACTCCAAGCAGAAACAAGTCTTTATCTCAGTAGGATTTGAAGTGGTAAAGGTTAATGACTGAACTATGGACTCTAGTACCAGGAGTCCTAGTTCATGTCCAACTCATCCCTATAAAGAAAAGAAGGCTAATTAGCTATGCACCACTACTACACAGTCTAAACTATCAAGTTCCAAGAGCAAGCCTCACCCTTAGAAGCCTGCTGCATCATCTGTGAAGATGAAGATAGAAGTGGAAAGTGATCAAGCTTAGCTTTATAGTCAAAAGAATATTTTGAAAAGGGAGCCAACTGATTGCATCAAGTGTGTAGTACTCTTATTTTACTAAGGAAGGACCTCTTATTATTTATTGATTACAGATGATTTCATAAGATTCACCTAGGTCGTCTACCTTAGAATTAAGGATGAGACTATTGAGATCTTGAGGAACTTCATTCTAAAAATTAAGAATCAATGTGATCACAAGGTCAAAATCATAAGATGTAATCAAGGAACTGAATTCAAGAACCAAATTATTAATGCATTTTCTGATGAAAAGAGTATTACAAGACAATATAGTGCTCCCAGGACTCCTCCGTAAAATGGTGTTGCTGAGAGGAGAAACGAGACACTTATTGAAGCTGTAAGAACCATGTTATCTCACTCTAAACTGTCCATCACCTTCTAGGCAGAGGCAGTCAACACTGCTTGCTATGTGCAGAACATAGTTTTAGTAGTTAAGACTCATAGAAAGACTCCTTATGAACTATGGCATAAAAGGAGACCTTTCCTCAGGTCATTTTGATGTCCTTGCATCATATTGAATATCAAAGATCAAGTAGCCAAATTTGCTGAGAAATCAGATGATGGACACTTTATTGGATACTCTCTCAAGCTTACGCTTATAGAGTATACAATCTTGAAGCTAGAGTAGTTGATGAGTCATCCAATATGACCTTTAATGAGCACACTTCTAGTGTGAAAGGTTCTGGTCCCGATTTGCTGCTTGATCTCGATTTAGTTACGAACTGTTTTAACAAATCTTGTGAGAATTTTTAAGGATCTAGAAATAACTTATCAACAGAAGATTTTGACCTAAGATTTGAGCTGAGAAGACTAAGAAAGAAAACTACTTCAGCTTTAGCGGTAACTAACCCTGCATATAGATTTCCTATCAGCATAACCATGACAAATGGAGCTGATACATCTGAGGTGCCTACAAATTCTAGCTCAAAGGCACATAACTCAAATAAAGGAGCTTTCAGTGTCGGAGGGAATGGAGTTGGTGATATTGATCAAGAATTTCTTGATACTAAAAAGAGGAAGAAAAGGATTGCCATAAAAAGGATAGTAAGAAGAAGAAGTCCAAGGTATCCACCTCTATACCACAGGATGAGTCAGAGCATCCTGAGGTTGCCAAGAAGATGCTGCTCAAACAAGTCCAACCAATGTAGAGCCTCTTGCTGTTAGGAGACCCATCTTGTCTTGGACCTTTGCTGTTAATCCAGACAAATGGTATGTCACCAGAGATCAAGGAGGTCAAGACATCTATTTCTGGCAAGACATACTTGATGTTTCTCTGCATGATCTCTATAACATGAAGTGATACAATGAGAGTCTAAGGGATCCTGACCAAATGATGAAGAAAGGAAGGTCTTGATTTTGATGAGGACTATCAATAGATGAAGATCAAACTTATAGATATCTTTTGTTTTAGTAGCATCAGCCTAGGGGGAGTTTGTAAGGTTTACACTTAAAGGCTGATGCAACAAAAGCAACCAAAGAACTCTCAGCATGTATGCATAAAGTACAAAGGAAAGTTACTTCAGAAGTTTTACATGACTCAGGAAAAATATGCTAAGTGTAAAATCTTCCGAAGCCAATTGACCAAATCTTCCGAATCCAAAGAAGAAGACTTCCAAAGCTTTAGGGACAAAGTCTTCTAAAGCCAAAGACTGATTTCTTCTAAAGAAAGAGAAGACATGCTTTCTCTGCTCACCTTTTTGACATAAGCTGAACTACTTTCCGCTGCCACCTCTAAAGACTCACTAACTTAGATGAGTTAGTGAAAAAGTCCATACTTTTGTCAACTGTAGATTAAGGTTATTGGTCTGTAACTTTCTACTTTTGTACCTTTTATCATTTTTGTAATATATTAGGATGTGCACTACTGCATGTCATAGTCACAAGTCAAAAGGCAATCTGCCTTTTGACTATACATTGATCTTGTTGTCTATATTAGTGTTTCCAGCTGACTTTTAAAATATAGCCGATTGTAGGATATAGTATAAAGTGTCTTAAGTACTTATCTTTCTTCATATGCTTTGTAACACTTGTAATAGAACTTGATAGTAATATACAACATTCTTGAAAACCAAATACTATCTTGTTCTTGTTCTTAGTTCTGTCTCATATTTACTTGTGCTCTTAGTATCATCAACTTAAACCCGGTTTCCTATTTGATCTTTTAAGTTTTCTAAGTCTCTTCTCAATGTGAAACTTTTGCATTGACCCCTTTCAATAGTCCTGCATTATTATTTAATTGTAATTTATTATTTGATACTTTTATTCAATGAAACTGACATTTAATATTACTACCATGTACTATGACCCATCGATTCACATTCGTCCGTACCAATGATTCCGTCGTCGGTTGGGCTGTGACATGCAAGATGTATTTAAATGTTCCAAATAAAACTTTTTATTTTGATGACGAGGGACCAAGTTTTTGTATATGTTGTAATATAAAAGGACACGGTTTGAACATCGGGGGAGGGTGGGGAAAACCCGGCCCCCAGTGGGAATACCACCCCTGAATGGGAGTGTTGAAAAAAGTCTCGACCTGATGATTATTCACCTATGTTCACCGGTGATGAACTAAATTAGATGGTGGTTGGTGGGAATGCAAGCTTTTGCTCCTTCTGAATATTTCTGTAGGTCTTTTATTCTTTTGATGCTTACCTCTCTTCAAAAATATTATTTGAATTTTTAGTGAAAGAGAAATACAACCAATATTTTAATATAATTTGCATTACATATATAGTCATGTTTGTTTTAAAAATTTTTTATATACAGTCAAATTTACTGACGTATCAAACAAAAATGTAATGTTATATTTGCTAGTTAATTAAATTCTCATAATAAATTCATTTAGTATCGTTTATTTTTATTATTTTTATGTTTTTTGTTTGGTTTCGGTAATATGGAAAATAGTTTATTATAAAAAATTGATTATTTAAGAAAAAAGGGAAACGGAGAAATGCTGCGACTACATTCTGCAAAACGGGGAACACTGTGGAAAATGAGAAAGTTGACGTGGCCCTAATGTGTCCCAAGATAAAATGAGAAAAACGGAACAACTTTCAATGTCCTAATAATCGGTTATACGATGCCTGACAAAAATGTTTGATTAGAATATTGTGGAAATTTAGGTCTTAGATTTTGAGTAGCTACAAAAGAGGATTCATGTTTGAGAATAAAGATGTCACTGGGTTAAAAACTACCGGTAGTGATTTGAACATATATGTTAGACCTGCATCTATGCTTCTTCTTGCGGGACTCTCCATGTAGCCGAACAATAATTGATGATAGAGTGCTATGAAGAACTTCCAAGTTATTAAATTTGATGATCTAATTATAAGTTAAAAATCTTAGTTTTGATTACCTATGTGTTGTATGATATGTATTATGATTGTTATGGTTACTGCCTTTGTTAATGAGTCGGGGGTCTATTCGGAAGCGATCTCTCTATCTTTCAGGTTAGAGGAAAGACTTGTCACCACATACCCCTCCCAGACCCTGCTATTCAGCGAGATACACTGG
The DNA here is from genome assembly GCA_018326465.1 of Flaveria floridana. Lineage (NCBI taxonomy): Eukaryota > Viridiplantae > Streptophyta > Magnoliopsida > Asterales > Asteraceae > Flaveria > Flaveria floridana. Next base: position 10,326 of record BJCO01362175.1, read on the forward strand.
GTATGTTTGTTTGTTTGTTTGTTTATCTCTTAATTTTGATTAACTTCTAGATTTCTTCTTTCATTGGTGTTTTGTTTTTCTTTTATCAAGTGATATTATGTCGACAAACTGATGTATATGCATGCAACAAAGATAACTTGTATAAATAAATGTATATGCATGCAACAAAGATAAAAATGAAAACCCACTGAACATTTTTCTTACTTAGCTTGATAATTTTTCAGTTTAGCTTTTGGCTTTAAGTTAAAATTTCACGTTTTTGTTATATTACTAAGGTTTTTTGTTAAATTACAAAGGTTTCAGGATCCTCATGCCGTTGTCTCCTTTTTAGTTTTCTTTTTGCTTATGTTTTGTCATTTTTATATATGAGATTGTTATCACCAGAACAAAAATTCACTGACCGAAAAACCATGGTCTTAAAGGAAGACTTTTGCACATGAGTGTAACCGAAAAATGAAACACAAGTATTATATTAGGTCACATACTTCAATGTGATGTAATAATTCTAGTACGCGGTATATGACAAGCATACAAAAATGTTTAAGTATTTTATGAATAATGTACACAATAGGTAGTTTTGATCATTCATGGGCCTTTTCTAAGATTTTGTTGTGGTGGATGTATCAAGAACGCCATGAACACTTACATGACACTACAAGAAATGTCACCTTTAGAGGCGACACCTTTAGCGGCGACAGGCACTATTAGCGGCGACATTAATAGCGGTGACAGTCGCCGCTAATAGTCAACGATCCGTCTGGGGAAGCTAAACTTAGATCTGGCCGTTGAACCTCTGCTAGATCTGACGGCTGCCATTTAATCGTACGAGAACCCTTTAGCGGCGACACCTTTAGCGGCGACATGTCGCCGCTAAAGGGTGCAGTTCTTCTAAAACCGGGAATATCTTTCTTTTTCCCCTCTTTCCCTCCACACCACATCTCCATTCCCGCTAACCACACTGCTGAATCTCCGGCGACCACCATTTCACGACCACCATTCCGTTCATCATCTTCCTCATCTTCGGGTCTTCATCTTCCTCATCTACGGGTCATCATCTTCCTCAACATCCGGTCAATATCTTCCTCCGGTTAGCACTCTCAAAGTCCGCCCATCACCACCCCCTCAACGTCATTCTCAAATACCGGTCACCACCGTCGCCGCTGTTGCTGTGGATCTCGACCACCGTCGCCGCTAATACATTTAGTTTTCAACACAAATTAGTAGGTAATTTTTTTTGGTTTAAACATAAATTTATGTTTGTTTATGTTAATATATGGTTCAAACATGTTTAGATTTGTATATTTAGTAGGTTGAACACAATTTTTAGTAGGATTTGTGTGATTTTTAGGTGTGGTTGTTTCTATGTTAATGTATGGTTGAAAAGTGTTAGAAGATGATGAAATAGTGAGATGGATTTAGGGAATTTGATGTAGAATACTTATTATAGATTTGATAAATAGAATTTGATGCTTAAATTTTAGTTGAGTCGGTGTTGGGAGAACGTCGCGGACACATTAGAGGGATCGGGCGTAAACCGTCTTCATCTGCAGGGTCGACTTCGTTTGTCCATCAGCAGGAACAAACACCCCAGACACTTTCAGAGGTATTAAAGTTATATACGTTTATTCTTGAAGTTGTTAAGTATATCATTGATGGTTTATCTTAAACGGGTCAAAATGCCTAAATTTAAGTTGAATTATGTATATTTTGGTTGAAATAAGTCAAAATGATACAAACACACTTGATATAGTTAAAAACACGGTAATTTGAGTTAAAACGGGTTAAAATGGGTAAAAATAAGCTTTAACTGCTTAAACTTGAAAGTGTTAAGTTTATCATTGTTGGTTTATCTTAAATGGGTCAAAATAAGTAAATTTAAGTTGAATTATGTATATTTTGATTGAAATGAATCAAAATGATACAAACACACTTGATATAGTAAAAACCGCGCTAATTTGAGTTAAAATGGGTTAAAATGGGTAAAAATAAACTTTAACTTCTTAAACTTGAAGGTGTTAACTATATCATTGTTTGTTTATCTTAAACGTGTCAAAATAGATAAATTTAAGTTGAATTATGTATGTTGAAATGGATCAAAATGATATAACAACTTATAATATATGTTTTGTTTTGTAGGCACAAATCGCAAGTTTGTTTCAAAATGCAAACTTTATGTCGCAAAATACGCAACTTATTGTCTCCCAAAAAGGTACACAACAAGCTGATGAAGATGATGATTTGGACGAGGACGATGAATATGATAGCGGTTAAGTAGTTTAAGTTTATTTTAACGACATTTGAAGTTGAAGTTAAACAATTTGTATGTTTATGTTATTTGTGTTGTTAAATCTCGTATTGTACTTCTTAATACTATTCGTATGTTTATGTTATTTGTCTTGTTACGAAATATGGAAATCTGGGTTTATTTTTACACAGGTTTATTCAGTTTATAAAAATGGAAATTAAAAAAAATAAAAAAAATTTAAAATGAAAATTTGACTATTAGCGGCGACAGGTGTCACCGCTAAAAATCCTTACCGGAATTTTTTAATACACCATTAGCGGCGACACCATTAGCGGCGACTCTTCAGCGACGACGAAGTCCACATTAGCGACGAATCATTAGCGGCGACTCTTTAGCGGCGACATGTCGCCGCTAATACTAATAGCGGCGAAAACGGCTACCAATAACGACGACATATGTCGCCACTAATGGACTTATTTCTTGTAGTAAGCATGATGAGTGGAAAAGTACAATGATACCAGATATAAGAGATGCTTTGGTAACCCAAAAGGTATTCTATGCAATCAAAACTATACTTCTTTGAAAGAAAAGGTGAAAGACACATAGAACACTCGAGTGACGGGATTTTCTATGTGCACCTCATGACTTGCATATCCCTTAGAATTTATAATTCATAATTACTAGAATTACCATTTTGAAAATTGTCAAAAAGATAATCATATTCAATTTAATAATTATATGTTGATTATTTGTGGGTGACTTGTTTTGATATTGTCAAAATTTCAAGAAATAAAAGACATGGCAAGGATTGTTAAGGGGCTAAAGTGGTATGCACTTTTTCTAAAATAATTATCCTTTTTTGTTTTTGTTTATTTTCGTTTTGCTCGCTAAAAATGTTGATATTGTTTTAAATGATTTGTTGACGCATGTATGATATAACATCAGCTGTGATGGTGAGTTGAGATTGCTACAACATCTTATATTATTAATTAATTAAAGCATTTTGTATGTACATTTTTACGTAACCATCTTGTATGTATATATGTATGTACGTATGTAGGTACGTACGTATGTATCGTACATATGCAGGTACGTATGTATCATACGTAGGTAGTATGTATGTACGTACGTATGTAGGTAGGTACCAATATATGTATGTACGTATATAGGTACGCATGTAGGTACGTATGTAGGTACGTATTTAGTATGTACGTAGCTACGTATGTAGGTACGTAAGTACGTACGTATGCAGGTGCATATGTAGAGGTGTATGTAGGTACATAGGTAGGTACATATGTAAGTACGTACGTAGGTACGTATGTAGGTACGTATGTAGGTACGTATGTAGGTACGTATGTAGGTACGTATGTAGGTACGTATGTAGGTACGTATGTATGTACGTATGTATGTAGTATGTATGTACGTATGTAGGTACGTATTTAACGTATGTATGTATGTTGGTAGATACGTGTGTAGGTACATAAGTATGCATGTGTGTGGTATGTATGTATGTATAAATGTAGGTACGTATGTAGGCACATAGGTATGTACATATGTGTGTACGTATATGTGCACGTATGTATGTAGGTACGTATGCATGTATGTATGTATGTATGTATGTATGTATGTAACTCTTTTTTTTTTTTGAAAACTGTAAAGATGTAAACCACAAGTTTTCAATGATTAAATGGTAAATAATAAAAACCTAATAAAAATTTATAAAACAAAAAATAACATAAAAATAAAAATATAAAAATGTTTCCCTGGCTCATAAAAAATAAAAATATTATCTAAAATAATAAAAAAACTTGTTATTTTACGAACTTCGTTTTACACATGTGTAATACCTAATCTCCACATGTGTAACGACTAATTTATAAATGGGTAAAGAATGGATGGATGATTTGTTTTCAAAAGGTATATAAATACAATACGCGTTGAAAAGATAATAAAATGCTGAATTTTATGGTGGAATAATTTTGAAAACAATAATGTCATAAAAAAATTATGAATGCTAAAATTAATGTGAAAAAGATATGCGACTTTGTAAGGCCCCTAATCCAAGGAAGCCCCACAGTTAGTCATTCACAGCATTACAACAATTTAAATATCTACGTAAGTAAACATTGCAGCGAAAATTTCTTTAAATTGATTTCGTCATGACATAATTCAAAGAAAATCTTTAACATTGTCTTAAGTAGATCAAACAAATTTTAAAAGAGTGTTTAACAATCTTCTGAATCAGGGATGCCAGTCTTCGGTTTCCAAGAAGATTTAGATTCATGCTCCCATCCCTCTAAGCCCTATAGCTCACCTGTCAGACTAATAGCATACAAAAGTCAGCTTCGCTGAGTGAGTCCTAGGTTTATTTATTATTATAAAGTTTTATCATCACAAAACTAAGCGATCTACTATACACAGATTATCACTTTATCAATACTTTATCATTAAGACTTTCTATTAATTATTAATTATTACTCTTTTTTATCCGTCAATTCACAGTTACTATGTCTCGGGATCTGCCCAAGGGCCTGACCCCCCCAGGGCCTGACCCCCCCCCCCCCCCCCCCCC
>BJCO01362176.1:0-10906 GCA_018326465.1 Flaveria floridana
CCATATTAGATGCGACTGGGCCCATTCGTGCGATTGGACCATGCGTATGGTTCAATCGTAAGACTGGACCCTACGTATGGTTCAATCGTACGACTAGACCATTCTTATGGTTCAGTCTTACGAACGCCCCAATCGCATCTCTCAGTCACACGAATGGTCCATTAGCGTGCCTCAGTCCTACGACTGAGTCTCATTCGCATATGCTCCTACGAATGACCCAGTTTCATGTGTTTACAAGGTGTATAACATTAAGCCTAGACTATTCGTCAAGCGACGGACACACTATATATGACAATATATGCTCCAACAGTCTTAAGGACTAATTTTCTAATATATTGATTGAAGAAGGTGAGATAGTTGGAGAGACAAGTATGGGAGAAACAACTAACAAGACAGCTGGTCAGACTAGTCGAAGTGCTGTACATCCGGTCATTAGTATTACAGTTGAGGCTCCTCCACCGCCAGCTTACTTACACACAATGAGACATTCTAAGCCTTTCACAAGAAATGGAAACTCAGAACCAATACTCAGTTGGGCTAATGATGCTGAAAAGATGATGTATGTGATTAAGAGACGAGCTAGGGCGTTTAAGTATTATCAAGATAAACATGACTTTCATACACTCAGAGCACTAGATTTATATGCCATTGGTCGTGTTCGATTCATCAACCCCAGTAACTATGGAACGGGTAATTGGATTAGAAATATGATTTGGAGGAACAAAAAACCAACTTCAAGGATTTTAAAATAGCCATATCTAAAGTCATTGAAGATAAGACTCGGATTGAACCTAACATAAACAAGCATATGAAGATAAGGGTTTATAAGCATCTGAGTGTGTGAGGAATATCCCTATACATGTTGTAGTGCCAATAAACAGCTTGTCTAAGCTTATGTAGTGGAGTTGTAAGAAGAAGACGGGACACGAGTTGATATACTGTGTTCATAAAGAGTACCATATCGATGACCTGATAGACTTGCTTAAGTTTAGAAGGGACAATTTGATGAGGTTGCAGGTTTGTCCAATTGTAGCTGATGGATCAATGTACATTTTGGCAGCACAGTTTGGTTAGTTGATTACGAAGGCCCTGGAGAACAAGATGTGTGCTTATGGGGGTTGTTACAAGGTTGTAGATGTGGACTTCTAAAAGCATTGATTTACCAAGCCTAGGGGGAGATTATAGGGGTTGAACCTAGCGGCTCGGGAAATCAAATCAAGATCAAGTCACGCGAGAAACTATTGTTGCCGCGCGAAAACATGCTTCTCGTGTGACAACATCCAGTTGCACGAAAACATGTCTTTACGCAAGAACTTCTACTTAGTATTTATATATAAGTTTCTTTTGTAGTTAAGTAGCTTTTGTCATTTCCTTATTTTCATACGTATTGTAATATTTCAAAATCAGAGAGCAATATACTTTGAAGTTATTTATATTCGTGTTCATGTGCATTTGTTTCTTCTTTTTCTTCTTACCGTGAGCGACTATATTCTGCGTTCTCCTCACAAGATTGATTGTGTTATTATGTTTATTCTTACATGCAAGAACATTTGAATAGTATATATAGAAGTTTTTTCTTTGTATTTCATTATGTGTGTTCATTTGTGAAGGTTCAATGAGGGTGAGAGAGTAGAGAGTTGTGTAATAGGCCGCCCAAGGGGAGCTCACCTCGGGTGGATCAAGCTTCAACGATGTGAACTCCTTTGGTATTGTAATCGCTTGATTAATGCTATTTGATTGAGTTTGTTTGAAGTTCGTTGATATCACACGCACACATATCCATCTTAATTTGATTATCAAGTGCAATAATATATAAAGTTGATCGTTATGAAGCATTTACAATGGTGGAAAATGATAGCTTAGACTTAGATTGAATGGATGTTCAGGTAAACAGACCCATGTTTTGGAAACAAAGTTAGACTAAAGGCCTTGAAAATCGTATTCTTAGGCAAAAGTTGACTCGCTTTCATGATTTTGATTTCATTATTGATGAACATGCAGGATTCCTTTATCAGGGTGCTTGATAACCCTTAGTCTAGGTAATCCTCAATGGAATCACCAAGGGTAGAAGAACAACATTAGGTCACAACTTTACCCATGATTGCGTACTATAAATTAAAAAAACATAACTTGAAAAGACATAGAGATCTTACCTCAAGTGCTTGGACGAAAGTGGATGACAACACAATAACTATGTAGAAGCGAAGTTAAAAGTTGTATATTAATAAATGCTAGAAATAGTGTCGTATAGTTGCCTGGATTCTTAGGCCACTCTAGGTCATGTCATGTCACATCTCAATTATGATATTTGAAAATTTGAAAACCATAATGAGTTATAATAGCTTTAAATTGATAGGTACAATTATTACATATGAATTATATGATCGGGTATCCCAGATCCCATGTAAGTTCAGTATCACTATTAACTAACTATTATTATTTTGGCTTTGACTTGTTCTCGCATGTGGTGCATGCTAGCATGCTCGATCCTAAGAAATCAGTATTCAGTTAAGGAAAATATGTTGAAGTATCTTATATGGTTAAGAATGAAGACCAAGTATTCTCCAATAATCTTGGGACATAGTTATTTTTATTTTTATTATATATATTAAGGGAAAAAGATCCATGTAGAACACACAATATACGCTAGCATTTCACTCTACAACACTTATTATCAATCTGCGATTACTCTTGTATTGTAACTTTTACTTTAATCAATAAGAACAAGAGGGAGAGTGATGATTAGTCACCACCCGATGTTTTATGCCAGAGATCTCATGGGGTAAACGGCCTTCCTTGTAATCAGCCATGTAATCTATTACTTTTACTATTTCGTTTTCTACATAAATCAATCAAGCACACTACCCCACATACGAATTTGATACTAAAGTTATTCTTTTTAGTTTTTCGTTATGACACATGGGAATCCTTTATTGAAAATCAGTGATGTCTTTTAGATATGTCTTTTTACAAGATTCTTATGATATTCATTAGACCTAGTGTTAAGAGGGCGTCCTTGGTATAAAGATTTTAAGGATCAAATAAGTTTCACTATTTTATAGCAAAGATACTTTGAGCATGTTAGTTGCTTACACCCCATATTGCCTCTTCCAGTGATGCCTATTTCCTCCCTTTCTAGGCCTCCTCTTATCATGAATGTTGATAACGTTCTTAGGTGTCTTAAATCTTTCCATAGAGGGACTTCTTATGGATGAGATGGATTGAGAGTCCAACATATTAGGGATGCCTTTTGTGGTGAAGCATCTAGAGTATTGTTGCATTGCTCAAGGCTATTTCTATAGTGGTTAATTTATGTTTTACGAGAGGTGTCCTTGGAGCTTAGGAGATTTGTAGCTTATGCTCCTCTCATGCTATTGCTCAAATTAGACAATGGGATTAGACCTACTGTCATGGGTGGAATTTGGAGGCGGTTGGTGTCTAAGGTAGCTATGGTGGGTATTGGAAAGAGATTGCTAAATACGTTGGTGACTTCCAATTTAGGGTGGGTGTTCCTTATGGGGAGTAGGTCGTGCTTCAATTCATGAATGGGTTCTTATACAAGTTTCACTTGGATGGGTCATTGGCTATGCTTATTCTTTATTTATCTAATGCGTTTAACATGGTGTATAGCACTACCTACCTACATGAGGTATGTATATGTTGTTTGTCTTTTATATGTCTAAGCATCTAGGTTATATGTAGGTGATGACCATATTTGGCCCACCATTAGGGTTTAAAAGACGGACCACTTATGGCCTCTTCTTTTTTCATCGGATTAGGATGGCTGTAAATTTCTCTTTCATGCTTGGTACCTAGATGATAGTATTATTATAGGATACGTAGAAAAAGTAGCTAAAGCGTTGGATATTATTAAGGCTAAGAGACCTCACTTGGGTCTTGAACTCAATATCAAGAAAACTAAGGTTTTTTTTATCATCTTGTAATAGGGTGAATATGCAGAATGGTTTGTTCCCTAGAAAGATTGGAAGTCCGACATTGGGTGTGAAAATCCTTAGGGATATGGTTAGTCGGGATAGGGATTTCATTAGTAGCTTGGCTATGAATGGACTTCTCGTGTTGTAGAACTCATGAGTTGTCCCCTATGATTGTTAGACCTTTAAAGTGAGCTTCTCTTACTACGCTTATGTATAGGAGTTGGAAATTGTTTTTTGGTCTCGGGACATGCCAGACTCTATATGTAAAGGATGTTGTTCTTGTTTTCTATAAGGGCCTTTAAAGGTGGTTCAGGATATCGTAGTTTGTGGAGGCCCTTGTTTTGGAAAAATTTTTAGTAGAGGCTGGCATCAATTTCAACTAAGTTTGGAGGTTTGGTTTATGTTTAGATGAAGATGTATCTACATATACTTTATGGCTGGAGGGCACAATCTTAGAATTTACACGACCATAGTCTTTGCGATTATCGTATCGATGGGGTTGACTATGATTTTGGCTATGCGATAGACCATCTGCACATATCATTCTCCCATTCTAGTCTTAGCGGTTTCTCTAATAAGGATATTGCCCCTAAAAGTCCAACACACTTTCTTAAGTGCCTTATTCAATAGGATTGTACCCGCTAAAGCCCAACACACTTTCTTAAATCTTTTCAGCTAACCTTTAAGCTTGCCTATTTTTACTTGGGTTGGCAAGTGGCAGGTCAATCAAATAACTGCTCTTATAGTATCTCAGGGTTTGAAAGTTAAAGACTTCTTGTTGTCACTAAGATCTAGAGAGCTCAAAGGTTCTTCTATCAGCATCATACCTCCATCCCACTATTGTATTTGTAGTAGGATAGGATTTCATAGACATAGCCCTTGGTATGCCCTCCACAAATAGGCTTTGAATCAGGGCATTTATATTAATATGGGCCTAAAGAGGTCATTGAGTATGGATAACTGAAGGACAATGGTGACACCTTTATGTCCATACTTTATGCAGAACTCCCAGGTTCTATGATTGTAAGTAGGACTTTCTCTCCCTTTTTGGTAGCATCACTCTCTTGAATAGGGGAGCAAAGGGTTTGTCCACCACATCTGTAGGTTCTTGTGAACCTAGTTAAGTTAGCCTAACAGGTCTCCCAGCTAACTTGCCCTAGAGATTGGTGATCTCAAGTTGTTGATCAATGACTTGTCGTTGCAAGTTAGTCACCTGATATTCTAGGTGACATACCTTAGAAACTAAATAGGTGTTGGTTTTGGTTCATTTTGGCATAGTTAGTTGAAGACTCCCCTGATCTTCATTGGAAGAATCATGGGGGGATGAGAGAATAGGACCAAAGTTTTCCTCCTCACCAACAGCTTAGGTTTCTTGTCTGCTAGATTTCCCATGCGCCATGACAACTTCAACAAAAGTTTTAATAGGCATGGTTGCCATGGTTGAGGTCTTAATCATGTATTCACTTGCAAAAATAAGAGCCACTTCCATATGGACTTCCTGAACATGTTCATGAGAGTCACCTAAGTTAGGGTTGGATGATGTGGGCTAGATATGGGTGATTCAGGAGCACACATATCTCCTTGAGCAAGGATGGAGTAGAGAGACTCATTGTATTCATTGAATCAATATTCTCATCATCATAGAATTGAAGGTCAGGGATGGGTTGGTTAAGATCTAATGGCTTGGGATGGTAGCTTTCCCTTGAAGGTTGATCACTTGAATTTTAAGACTCAAAGAGATGGCTTAAGGCTTGAGAATTAAGCTCATAAGGCTAAGCATGAGGAACCTCAGCACTCATAAAAGAAATAATGGGAGTGGTATGCTCCTCAGGGGAAGTGGAAGCTCTTGTTTCCACTTTCTCCTATATGGGTGGTTGTATGGAGGGATGCTCAACCTAAGTAGACTAAGCAGGGGTTTGTTTTGGCTTTTATAAGGTAGGTGATAGTTATTTAAGGCTATGAGGGTGGTGCAGATGTAGACGGTGTTGGTTCAACATTGGCTAGTGTAGCCAATTTATCACCTTGAGCAATGAGCTCTAACATTTTTGTTACCAAGGCTGTTTCTACCATGAGAAGCCAACAGTGGTCTTTCTTATTATTTTGAATATCTCTGGTTTCATCGATCCTAATTTAAGAGTATTACCCGTTCCCCTTAACTGTGAGCCCACTTCATAGTTAAGAATGTGTTGAACATATCTAGGGAACATATAGTACTCTAAGGAAGCGAAGTTAGCAAGCAAGTTTGTGTAACAAACTAGGAGTACTTTATCTTGACCCCTTGAACCATCCTACGGACTATAATGGATAAGTCCTTGGGAATTTGGTCCCAACCTATATGTTTGTTAGATAGGGAGTGGATTACAACATGGAGTAGGTACTTCCAGTGAGAGCAAACCTTACCCTTTTGAAGGTTCTGATAGAGTAGGCCCCTTCATAGCCCATCTGCTGGAATGAGTCATTTATAAAAGATTCAGGGAAGGACAACTCACTTTCTTCATCATCCAGCCTTAGATGAGTGTTGATTATGGCTGGGGTGATGAAAATTGTCCTCCCCATCACTGTGGCAAACAATGCCTTCTCACCATCCAAGATGACATCTTGGTAGGTCCTCCAGAACTCTGGGATGTGTTCTTCATATGGTGGAGGGCCTATTGTGAGTGTGGTGAGGTAGTTTGATTGAGAAAGGTAGTAGCAAACATCTAAGAAACCTGGATCTTTCTTAAATGACAATAGAGCAACTTATGAAAGCAAAGTATTGTACCTTATCAGCTATAAATCTAAATACAAACCATAGCAAATTCCCCTAATTCTTTTAGATCAAGCTAGACACGTAGTAGTTTAAAGAGGGAAAAGAGATTCGGTTAAAGAATCACATGGCCAAAGACATACTAAATTTAGATTCTATGATAACTTCAATGGTTATCACTAATAACTGAGAAAAGCATACATATATATGAATCATATCATTCTAACAAAAAATGTTGTTGTGTTGTAACTGCAAACCCAAATCATATGGAGAGAAATTAAATTTATCAACATAAATCAATAAGTAAACAACGATTTCATATATCATATTCTCATAGTAGAAAACAATTTCTTACAACAGCAAAGTGTGACACCTAATATTTTTAGGTCACTTTCTGATCAACACCAACATGGTTTTCCAATCATACATTCATGCATTTAAGTTTGCTTACTTCAATGTGTCATTTATTCTATAAACATTCACAAACCTTTCACGTAACAGTAATTCGGACCATTTTCGAATCGCACACGCATCTATCCCCGGACGTTGTTGATTTGTCAAAATGGAATTCAAACAATCATAATTGGTGTGAAATTATTTATTATATGATTATGGGATTAATTATGTAGCCTCGTTGTAAAAATTAGGAATTTTCAAGAATTTACGCATTTTCGTGCATTTTCGGCTTTTAATGCCTAAAAATTAATAAAATGACTTTGAACTAGAAAAATAGATATTATTTGATTTTATTAATGTTTATTTGATATTATGTGAGCATTTTGTGGTTTTAGTGTCGAAAAACTTCAATTGGGTAGCGTTAAAACGATTTTATAAAATGACGAGTGCCCTTCTTGTAAACAAACAAACAAACAATATGGCCTTCTTGTAAAATAAAATGTATAAAACCCAACCCCCAACCCTAATCACAATATGGCCTTCCCCTTATCCTTCTCCATTAGTGTTTTCATAACAAATAATGCACACACACAAAGCACACCTTCTTTTAACTTTTTCTTGCATATTGGTGGTGATTTCTAATGTTGCTTACATCAAACGCGTACTAGGGATCATTATCTTAGCATTTCAAGCCAGTCAAGTCAACTTTGGTCAAAAAATTCAACTTTGGTCAAAAATTCAACTTGCTTAAATTTGTCAAACATTTATCAAACACACTAACAATTAAGTTTTTTTCATACAATGGGGTTCATTTTGACCATTATGCACACACACTAATGACCTAAATTTTTTAGGTAACGATTAGCATTTGCGTTTTACACTTCACGTTTTTCCTACACACCCAAGGTGAGTTTTCACGGTCCCACTTTTACTTACTTTCCTTTTTGGGGGAGAAGGATGCAAACAATTTCTATTTATCTAGTTTTAGTATTATTGGTATATCGCCTATTAATGTAGTGCAAACATTTTCACGTAAGTCCTTAGACACTTGAACTTTCAATAACAAGCTAGCGTGGTAGTTTTGAGTAGTGCTAATTCGTTTGACAAAACCCACCCATGGTAGTCATGCTAACTCGACTTAAGGTCGAACGGGTGTTTAATTGACCTAGACACCTGCCGTTGTTTTATGATAAGACATGGTAGAAGGCAAAATAGCTCACAAACAATCTACTTCGGTTCGAAATGCTAAGTAACTCAATACATAGGCTAGCTAGCTATGGTATGCCTTTGTTTACTTTTTCCAAGCAAATGCTTAAACATATCTACTAATTTAAACTTGTAAACTCACCAACCTTGTTTTGACACACTTTAGCATGTCTTCTCAGGTCGCTGACAACCTTAAGGCTAGGGTTGCATATCTGTGGCCCATGCATCATTGTTATCATTTAAAAGAAAATTTATTTAGATTTACTATTTTCATTGGACTCCTTGTTTTTGCGCATTTATTACTCATGGTTTTACAAACCATTGCTCTTCCACATCGATTACATTGATAACTATGTTTTACTCTGATTTAATGTCAAACGATTATTTTAAGATTCATATAGTGTCGTTTGATATGACTGTGTATGAGATCTTGGTTTGTCACGTGCCTTGCGGTGGAACCCTGCCAGTGGATTTTGAGGGTGTGATAGATTGGTATCAAAGCCACTGGTTATAGAAAACTAGGATAGCATTTGCATCTACACTGTAGCCTTACACACACTCTTATCTGTTTACTATTTTTCAACAATAAACATCATTTCACACTCGTGTAAATATATTGGATGTCCACAGCATCATCTACCCCACCCATGTCACAAGCATCACCCCCACTCAAATAGGAGACTGAGGATCTCGCTCTTATACCTTCTTCATACACACTACTTGCCTCACCATCAAAGCCAAATAAGCATCAGCTGGAGCTTGCTAATAACTTCAAACAACATGAAGTGTTTTTTAATATTCAACTAACGGGGGACACACAACACTGGAAGTGTTTACCTGATATAACTGATTGTACTCCTATATCATCATTTATACCTGATCTCACTAGGTAGTTATTCACTGCCATTGTGGAAAGGTTAGATCAAACGATTAATAATGTACGTGAAGGACCCTGTGAAATCATTGACATACTAAAAAATTTTACAACATTAGTGAATATGTGGAAACACTCAAGGAAGGCCTAGTGAAGACTAGACAAAAACATAATACTTTTGTTGATGTATTCAAGGAAAACACAAACCAGCACGATTCACTAGATGGCATAGTCGAGGGAGCACTGGATAAGATAAAAACCCTTAAGGCTACACTACAGGATAAACACCAGAGACTAGTATTATCAAATTTAAGAGTAGATGCTAGCTGGAAGGCCTTTTTATTAGCAAGGCAAAAGTGCTCGCTAGGTACGGATAGAATCCTAAGCAATACTTGCTATTGCATTTAAGGAAGATCTTGAGTAGGAATACTGTAGTCAGACAGAAGACTAAAGGCTAGGAAATTAATTCTAGAACATTAAGATGGTACAGTCAGATATTGAAGAATATACAACATGTTTTCATAAGCTGGTTGCTTTATGTAATGGTAACTCTAACTTAGAAGTGTATCGAGAAGTCAATTAATGAGATAGCGCCTCAGATTTAAGCAAGGGTCATCATCGTTGATCCTATGACCATTCAGCACGCTATGAGGTTATCTCATAAGCTCACTAACTAGGTTATGGCGTAGAATACTTTGAATAAGCATGACATTGTTGATGGTTCATCGTCTTGCAAGCAGGAATAGGATGGCATATAGAGCAGGCATTCACCATCACGGCCAATGTGATCATTATTATTCCTAATGATGTGGTAGGACGGACCTTATAGCCAAATACTTCATGGGAGAGTCGGCGATCAAGTAGCAACAAACCCCAGTAACAACAACAAGCTGAAGCATCATAGGGTTACTTTGAATGGAACAAAGATAGGAAAATCAAGAGAGATTTCTCACAACTAAAAAATGGAAAAAAGGGCAATAATGGAAATACAATAATGGAAAAGGTTCTAAGGGTCGAGCATTATTGAATGGGTCTAGGGAGGGAAGGAACAACCAAAATATGGTTACTGGTACGTTTCCTCCAAACGATTGTTTCTCTTCTGTATTTTTGATACCGGTGCTGATAGGAGTTTTTTCGCTACCAAGTTTAGCAAACTTCTAGATGTAAATTTAACTAAAATGGAACATAGTTACACTGTAGAACTAGTTGAAGGTAAACTGATTGAGGATACTCATATTATAAAAGGATGTAAATTTGGTCTATCAGGACACAAGTTAGATATAGACCTTATGCCTATCATACTTCATACTTTTGAAGTGGTCCTTGGCGTGGACTAGTTATCTAAGAATGAAAATGAGATTATCTATCATGAAAAGGTCCTTCGCGTACCACTTCCAAGTGGTGAAGTCTTATTGATTTAGGGAAAACATAGTGATGTAGTCTCAGGAATCATATTCTACATGAAAGCCCTAAAGTGTCTCAGGAATCATATTCTACATGAAAGCCCTAAAGTGTCTCAGGAATCATATTCTACATGAAAGCACTGAAGTGCCTACGCAAAGGTCATGTCATGATACTCGCTATGGTTACTGAGAAAGTAATCAAGGAAAAGAAGATCGAAGATATCCCTATCATTTGTGACTTTCCTGAGGTTTTTCGTGAAGACTTACCTCATCTTCCACCGCATTGTTAGGTCGAGTTCCAGATTGATTTGATGCCTAGAGCCACACCTACTGCTAGAGCACCATA
>BJCO01362177.1:0-12888 GCA_018326465.1 Flaveria floridana
AGATGTAAGGTTAGAGGTGTCCAGCTGGTATCAAAGTATATCTGGCTGTAGGTAGTATTATATATATCTTCTCCATGTAACTCTTTAGATAAGCGATTTGAGTCCAAGAGTCTTGTAATCCTTTGAGTTGCGAAGCAATATATAAAAGTACCTTGAAAATTTACCTGCTGTGTTTATTTTCTTACTGCTTGCTACTTGGTATATTGTGATCAACTCTTTATAGACTACTTGCTGAGTGCTGATTCAAGGTGAGTTTGAGAGAAAAACCATCTGTTGAGAATGGCACGTAGGGAGGCTACATGGCAGGGCAAGACTGGCATCCATTCACGCATGTTATTATTGTTGTTTTGTAATGTAATCAAAGAATGATGTCTTTTGTAATTTAATGATGTTGTATTGCATAACAACAGCAATCATTAATAAAATGAATGGTTTTTGTTAATGACTTCCGTTGCATTGTTTTAAAAAAAGTATTATAACATATATGTTTAGTGCTATGAATGACTAACTGTGAGGTGCCCGGGAACGGGGCCTTACAAGTTGGTATCAAAGCCAAAGTTTAAGTGGATTGGCTAAATATTTTCAAAAACCTAATATTAAATTGAGAACGGACTAAAGAAAAGGGATACCGGCCCGAGTAGCTACATGCCATCAGGTATTTCTTTTCTCGAAGTTAATTGGAGTTATGTGTTTATACTATTTGATTATGTGCTTATAGTAGATTTAGATACTGATGTAGTCAGGATAGTAAATGCTTGGCGTGTGAAGAGTAAAGTAAGTGGCTAATCACAACTGGCTACTGTAATTAGGGACTTACTATACGTAACATAAACTGAGCTATTCCTTGAATGACCGTGTTAGTTTTTGAATCTTATAGTGATTAGAGAATGGCTGGAGGTAGATCATCTAAGGCCTATAGGGGTGGAGTATAGGGAGGACATGGTGCTGAACCACGTGTCACTAGGAACAAGACTAAGATGACTGAGAGCACCCGTGTGGAGCCTGAGATGCATCACCAGGAAGGTGGTGATGAGAGTGCGAATCTAAAGGACTCGGTTAAAGAGGTAGTAATAGAGGAGGTGCATCGGGTCATGCAGACGATTCTACGTCTGTAGTGTCTGAAGTGATCAAAGCTGTAAGGGAGGATGAGAAGAAAGAGAGGAGGAGGACCACAGGAAGGGAAGAGAGGGAAAGATCAGAGACCGAGACGATTGTCTCAAGTGAGGAGGAGGAAGAAGAATCAGTGTAGGAAACTGCATGTGGTTGTAACTATGGGGTATTTTAGAGATGCAAGCCCCTAACATTCAATAGGAATAGCACTGCTGCTACTGCTCACCGATAGGTGAGGGAAATGGAGGCGGTACTTGACATTAGCGAGTGCCAAGAAGACCAGAAAGTGAAGTTTGCTACCCATCCGTTTGTGGACATGGCCTTATGCTGGTGGGATAATATTTTCCAGTCCGAGGGTAGCAGGGCCATTGGAAAGATGAGGTGGCCAGAGTTGAAGAAGCTAGTGATCGAGGAATTCTATCCTCGCCGGGAACTCAACAAAATAGAGAGGGAGTTCCAGCAGCTGGAGGCTGGTACCATGACACACCAGTAATACACCACCAAATTCAATGAGATAGCAAGGTTGGTGCCGGATCAGGTGACGTCGGTGTTGAGAAAGATTAAGAAGTACATCCAGGTATTGCCACCTGACGTACGCAGGCATTTGATCGCTGCCCGGCCGGGTACCTTTCGATCGGTGGTGTACCTGGCGGGTAGGTTGTATGATGAGAGGGAAGTGGCATTAGTCGAGGTGAAGAAGACGGGTGATGGTGATAAGAGCTAGGGAAAGAAGATGTTTGGACGTGGTGGTTTCACTCCAAACAACAAAAGGAGGAAAGTGGATGACCGAAGAATGGTGTCCTTAAGTTCGGGGATAAAGAAGTGTGGTAAATGTGGAAAATAGCACGTTGGTGAGTGCAAGTGGGGGATAATGTGTGCTTTAAGTGTGGGAAGCCTGGTCATGTGGTGAAGGTGTGTGGAGTTATATGGTGTTATGATTGTCGTGAGGAAGGCCATGTGAGTAGGGATTGTAAGAAGCCATGGGCCAAAGGTTCAGGAACGAAGAAGAAGCTAGAGGAAGGAGGACAGAGGGAAACTGATAGAGCTTTCATGATGACGTCGGAGGAAGCCAGAGAGGATCTCGATGTCATGTCAGGTATGTTTCTAGTAAACCAAATTTGTGCCTTTGTGTTATTTGATTCTGGTGCTAGTAGGAGTTTCTTTTTTGCTACTTTCTGTGCTAAGTTGTCTGTTAGTAGTAAAAGTATTGATAAGCCATTCAACGTAGAAACTGCTATTGGCAGTTCCAATAGAATTACTTATATGATAGATGACTGTGTCATAGAACTAAAAGGTCATAGGTTTTCTACTAAGTTACATGTGATGCCCCTAGGCGGATTCGATATAGTACTAGGGATGGATTGGTTAGCAACCTATGAGGCAAACATCATGTGTCACAAAAAGATGATTCAATTGATTGTTCCCGATGAGAGTTCGGTGACGATTTACGGTGATCGTGTCACTACGGTGCCAAAGGTGATTTCGATGGCGGTTGCGGGAAAGTACATGCAACGTGGATTTAGTGCCTATCTGGCCTACGTGAAAGATGTGGACGCGTTAGTACCACAACTGTGCGATGTGCCGGTTATGTGTGACTTTCCAGATGTGTTTCCAGAAGACTTACTAGGTGTGCCACCAGATCGCGAGGTTGAGTTTCAGATTGATCTGATACCTGGTGCTCAACCCATTACTAAAGCACCGTATCGATTAGCTCCTACTGAGATGAAGGAACTAATGGATCAACTACAGGAGTTGATGGATAAGGGGTTTATCTGACTGAGCATCTCTCCTTGGGGTGCTCCAGTATCGTTTGTGAAGAAGAAGGACTATAGTATGCGGATGTGCATCGAATACCGAAAGCTGAATAAGCTGACGGTGAAAAACCGGTATCCGCCACTGAGGATTGATGATTTGTTTGATCCGCTACGGGGTGCCAGCTGGTTTTCGAGAATAGATCTTTGATCTGGTTACCATCAGCTGAAGGTAAAGGAACAGGATATTCCAAAGGCAGCTTTTCATACGTGTTATGGACACTACGAGTTTCTCGTCATGTCTTTTTGGTTTGACTAACGCGCCAGCTGTCTTTACGGATTTGATAAACCGAGTGTGTCGGCCCATTCTAGATAAATCAGTGATTGTGTTTATTGATTGTATCCTGATTTATTCAAGAAGTGAGGAAGAACATGACGGCCATATACATGAAGTATTGGAGACACTTAGAATAGAGAAGTTGTATGCTAAATTTTCTAAGTGTGCTTTCTGGTTATGCGAGGTGCAATTTTGGGCCATGTCGTTAATGCTGAAGGAATTATGGTAGACTCGGCAAAGGTTGAGGCAGTGATGCAATGGAAATCTCCAAAGACACCATCCGAGATCTATAGTTTCTTGGGCCTGGCGGGTTACTAGAGGAGGTTCATCAAAGACTTTTCCAAGATAGCCTCACCTTTGACTAAGTTGACTCGCAAGGATGTGAAGTTTGAATGGGGTCGGAAACAGGAGGATGCTTTTGAGGAGTTAAAGACGAGATTGACTCAGCCTCCTATTATAACATTACCCAAATGGAATGAGGACTTAGTGGTGTATTCGAATGCATCTTATTCGGGGCTATCTGGTGTGTTAATGCAATGTGTAAGGGTAATAGCCTACGCATCCCGATAGTTGAAGACTCATGAAGGCAACTACCCTACTCATGATTTGGAATTAGCAGCTGTGGTCATTGCATTGAAGATTTGGAGGCACTACCTGTACGGGACGAAGTGCACGATCATCACGGATGATAAGAGCTTGAAGTATTTCTTTGAGCAAAAGGATCTCAACATGAGACAGAGGAGATGGTTAGAGCTTATCAAGGATTATGATTATGAGATCCATTACCATTCGGGTAAGGCTAACGTCGTGGCTGATGCCCTTAGTCGAAAGGAAAGACTCGAGCCGATTCGGGTGAAAGCTTATCATTTGGTGACGACCGCTGATGTAATGACCCAAGTGAAAGGCTTTCAAGAGTAGGCGTTGAAAGAGGACCGCCTAAATTCTGATCAAATGAGGGGTGTAGTTGCAGAATTGGATGAAAACACTCTCGGTGTTAGGACCCGAAATGGACGGATATGGATCCTTCGTTACGGAGATCTAAGGGGACGAATCATGGATGAAACTCATAAGACTCGATACTCGATCCACCCTGGTGCCACAAAGATGTATCAGGACATGAAGAAATATTATTGGTGGCCGGGAATGAAGCGCGATGTAGTAGAATACGTGAGCAAATGCCTTACTTGTTTGCAAGTGAAGGCAAAACAAAGATTCACAATATAACTAGGAAGACGTTTCAAATACCACACATGCATTACTGGGTATGCGAGTTTGATGTAGCCCATTTGATATCTTCCGTATCTGAATACAAGAAGATCCAACTGTTGGATATACCTGAGTGGAAGTGGGAGCGCATCACCATGGATTTTATTACTAAGCTACCTCATACGGCGAGGGGGTGCGATACGATATGGATGATTGTTGATCGACTTCCTACCGATCCGTGAGACATATTCATCAGAAAAATTGGCGGATCTGTTCATCAAGGAGATTGTAGCTCGTCATGGTATGCAAGTGTCTATCATGTCGGATCGTGATACCCGACTCACATCGAAGTTTTGGAAGAGATTCCATGATGCGATGGAGATGAGGCTGCACATTAGCACGGCTTACCATCCCTAGACAGATGGTCAGTCAGAGAGGACGATCCAGACACTTGAAGATATGCCTCGAGCATATGTGATCGATTTTGGAGGAAGTTGGGATGATCACTTACCGTTAGCTGAGTTCTCGTACAATAACAGTTATCATGCCAGCGTTGGTATGCCACCTTATGAGATGCTATATGGTAGGAGGTGTAGAACACCCGTATGTTAGGGTGATATTGGATAGAAAGAGTTGGGAAGCCTTAAGGTGATCGAGGCTACAAGTAAAAAGCTAGAAAAGATCAAGGCCTTTATGAAGGATGCAAAAGATAGACAAAAGTCATACACCGACAAGAGGCGTAGACCGATCGAATTCAAGGTGGGCGACTGAGTGATGTTAAAAGTCTCACCTTGGAAGGGAATTATCCGGTTCAGGAAACGAGGAAAGTTAAGCCTGAGGTATATAGGACCTTTCTGAATCATCACACAAGTAGGAGAGGTTGCCTATCGTTTAGAATTTCCTGATGAGTTAAGTGGAATTCATCCGACATTCCATGTATCTCATCTGAGAAAAAGCTTAGTTGACGAAGATATGATTGTACCACTGGATGATATCGAAGTGAATGAACGGCTCAATTATGTAAAGCAGCCAGTGGCAATCATTGATCAAAAGGAGAAGAGATTGAGGAATAAAGTGGTTCTACTGGTGCTATTGCAATGGAAGCACAGGAAGGGTTCGGAGTCTACGTGGGAGACTGAGGAAGAGATGAGAAAACATTACCCATAGTTATATGAGGAATGATGAGTTTTGGAAACCTCTTTAAGGGGGGTGGACTTGTAACACCCGGAAAATTTTGTCAAAATAAAGAAAGAAAAGAAATGAGAAATAAAAGGAATATATTTTCTAAGAAAGAAAGAGAGGCCAAAGTGGAGGAGTGCAAAGTTTAAAAGGGTAAATTCTTTTTATTATTTTGTTTAAAAAGGTGGTATGGCCGCCCACACCACCTGCTACATCCACTGCTCGATGTGGTAGAGAGAGAAAGCAGCAAAACTTCGGTTTTAGAAAGAGAAAGAAGCTGAATTCGTAAATTGGCAAGTGTTCTTCGTGTTTTTGGTTTGGTTTTATGGGTTTTCAACCGTGAGACTGATTTCTACATGTTCCTATATGTATGCATGTGTTCGGATGTGTGTTTTTTTACATGTTTTAGGTGCTAGAGCTCCTTAAAAAGTTCAAATCTGAGAGTTCGAGGTTGAAGTAGCTAAGGTGAGTTTCTAGACCCCAAATTTTTACATGTATTAACTCTTTTTGGGGCTGATAATGAATTAAAAACGGTTTTATAGTTGTTATGTATGCACACCTATACGTTTTATGCTTATGTGCTGATGTATTATGGTTGTATGTGCTTGATTGAAGCTTAGAATGGGTGTAACAAGTTTAGAGCAGGTTGTAGTAAGGTTTAGGATTGAAAAACAACTTAGAAACGTGTAAGTAGGTGCACATGCCCCCAAACAGGGCCCATGCACCTAGTATTTGTCTTATAAATGTTTTAAGTAAGGTGATGCGCCTGAATAGTACCCCATGCGCCCAAATAATGCCTTAGAATTTCTAAGTGTAAGTTCATATGCCTAAACAGTAGTTCATGCGCTTGAGTTTTAGGCTGAAATGACTAAGTGTAAGGTGAAGCGCCTGAATAGTGCCCATGCGCCCAAGAGGCTCATGCGCCTAAGTGTTGAAATAGTTAAGTGTAGGCATCAAGCGCCTACATAGTTGAGAATGCCCAAACAGGGCTGATGCGCCTAAATAGTGTCCATGCGCCCAACACTTAGAAAATTTTTTTGAATTTTGAGGATAAACAGAATTTCAGGATTTGACCCTAGTTTGACTTTTGGGCTATTTTGGATTATTCTGAACATGAATAAGCGAGGGTTTAAGAATAGTATATGCATGATGTTATGATGAATGTATGATATGTATATGTATATGAGATGTTATCTTTTATTAGTTTTCAAAACGTATTTATATTAGAATATAATATACGCTAAGTATTTTGTTATTACTTTACGTAGTATGAAAAATGTATGAATGAATGTAAAGTATAACGTAATAAAGTGAAAGATAACAAAGATGAAAAGTGAAACGTAATAAAAGAAATAAAAGGCTTGCAAGCAAATTTAACGGAGGATCACAACTCTTTGAGAGTTGTTAGCTCAACTGTGTGTTTTGTAACGTGCGATTTTAACCCATGAGGGTTCACACACAGGGGGATCAGTCTAGGTGACTGAACCCATAGTACAAAACGGGATTCTTGTCATTCGACCCCGGGCTATATGCCAAGATATGATACGGCTTTGTGCCAGTTAGTAACAAGGCTTTGTGCCTAGAATGGTGGCTTCGGGCCACAGGTTTCATGCCAATTAGTAATGGAGCTTTGTGCTTGGAATGGTGGTTTCGGACCACGATGAGGGAAAAGCATGACAGTATCTAGAATCAGTACGAAACGAGCGAAGTAACAAAGTATGAACGAGAAGGTACGAAATGAACGATAACAAAAGATAAGAATGAAGTACGAACCGTGCGATAACGAATGAAATGATAAGTATGAAACAAACGAACACGTGCGATATGAATGAACATGTGTGAAAGTAAAGAAAGTGTTTTATGGAAAAGAGTATTTTTACATATGAAACGTATAAAGTATTTTGATACTTATAAAACTAGGACTCACTCTGCAACGCTGACTTTTATGCATTTTCAGTTGGCAGGTAAAGGTTGCTGAGGATGACACTCAGGGAGGCTACTTGGCAGGACAAGACTGGCATCCATTCACGCATGTTATTATTGTTGTTTTGTAATGTAATCAAAGAATGATGTCTTTTGTAATTTGACGATGTTGTATTGCATAACAACAGTAATCATTAATAAAATGAATGGTTTTTGTTAATGACTTCCGCTGCATTATTTTAAGAAAAGTATTATAATATGTATGTTTAGTGCTATGAATGACCAACTGTGAGGTGCCCAAGAACGAGGCCTTACAGTTGGGAAGAGATCAGGCAGAAGGAGTTGGAAGCCTTGAGGTGATCGAGGCTATGAATGAAAAGTTGGAGAAGATCAAGGCTTTTATGAAGGTAGTAAAGGATAGGCAAAGGTCGTATGCCGACAAGAGGTGTAGACCGATCAAATTCAAGGTGGGTGATAGAGTTATGTCGAAAGGTTCACCTTGGAAAGGAATCATCCGATTCAGGAAACGAGGGAAGTTGAGCCCGAGGTATATTGGGCCCTTCCGAATCATTTCCGAGTAGGAGAGGTATCCTATCAATTGGAGCTACCCGATGATTTAAGTGGAATTCACCCGACGTTCCCATGTATCTCATCTAAGGAAGTGCTTAGCCGATGAGGATATGATTGTACCACTTGGGGACATTGATGTAAATGAATGACTCAATTATATAGAGCAACCCGTGGCAATCATTGATAGAAATGAGAAGAGGATAAGGAATAAAGTGATTCCACTCGTGCGAGTACAGTGGAAGCACATGAAGGCGTCGAAGTCCACTTTGTAAATCAATGAAGAGATGAGGTAGCATTACCCTCATCTATTTGACGAATGACAGGTTATGAGGATGAAACCTAAATAATGGTGGTGGACTTGTAACGCCCGACAATTTCAAGGAAAGAAGTCAGAGGAAAGTTTTAGCGCGAAAGGACAGTTTTCGTGCGAAAGGCTGCTCTCGTGCAAAAAATACTTCTCGCGCGAGAAGTTTTGCGAAAAGTTGGTCCGGGTATAAATAGCTGCAAACACTAATGCCTGGCACTCACTTATGCAAAAAGTGTTGCTGCTATTGAGATAAAACGATAGTGTAGAGACAAAGTGAAGAAACTAAGTGTTTAAGGTATGTAACTCTTGTAGTAACTCGTGCATATACTAGGGAATGATTATTGATGTATATAACCCGTGGATATGTAGTTTTCGTTTGATTAGAGCTTCGGGAAGGTCGAATTTATGCTAAAAGTTCACAAGGTGAGCTTCTAGACCCCTTTTTATACAAGTTTTACGTTTTGGGGCTATTATGTATACTAAAATACTCGTTCTATGCTTGTGATGATGTTATGAGGTTTAGCATGTTTATTCAGCCTTAGATTCAAAAAGTTAGAGAACTGGGCGGGAAACACGAGTTTTCGCGTGAGCCGTTAGGATTGTACCTTATGAAATTTGAATCTGCAGGTTATCACGCTAAAGTACGGCTCTCGCGCGAGAAGTGCAGGTTTCGCGCGACAGGAAGTTTTCGCGCGACATGTAATTTTCAAGCGACTAGATGTCTAAATGTGCAGGTTTTGAGTGATGCATTGTCCTTGCGTGAAATGTTAAGTTTTCACGTGAGAAGATGATGTTTATATATGTAATGTTCTCCCAAGACTTGCAATGAGTGTAATGTGTTATCTTTCTACGATGTAATAGTTTTCAAAACTATGTAAGTTTTACGATGTAACTATACTTAACACCTATGTATAAATAAGTAAAGTATTATGTAATGAAAGTGAAAGATAATGATGACAAAAGTGGAACGTAATGAATGAATGAAAGTCTTGCAAGCAAAATGATGGAGTTTCACAACTCCACGAGGTAGTTGTTACCTCAACTGTGTGCAGTTTAGCTAACCATTGAGTATGCACACAGGGGTGTCAACCTTTGTGGTTGATAATGATGTGCAGTAATGTGCGATAATATGCAAAAATGGGATCCTTGTCGCTTGACCCAAGATGGTCGTTGCTTTGTGCACAAAAATGGGGCGTAGCATATGACAGGATCTAGATGAAAGTGAAAGATAACTATAAAAGTATGAAATGTGCGATAACGTGCGAAAATGAATGATAACGAAAGATAATAATGATTATTATCTACAGGTATGTATGATGTATGATAACGTGTGAAAGTAAGGGATATGATTATACGAAAGTACATTATTTTACTTATAAAACTAGAACTCACTCAGTGTCGCTGACTCTTGTATGCATAATAGTTGGCATGTAATTGTTTGATGCCTAGGAGGTGCTGGCACGGATGCATAAGCTACTGGGAAAGAATTAAAGACTGGCATTCCCATTTTTGGGAATGCTATCATGTTAAGAGAATTTTAAGATGTAAACGTAATGATATGAATATTTGACACGATTTTTGTTATTAATAAAAAGTTTAAATTCTACTGCAAATTTTATGTGTCCAACTATAAGCGTCCCAGGAACGGGGCCTTACAGATAGTCTTTCCTTGAGTAAGAGGGCACAGGCTCCAAATCTTTTGTTTTTTGAATTGAAGCAGTTCCTCTTGTATCGCTTCAATCCCACTTTCATCCTTCAAAGCCTCATCAACTTTCATCATTTAAAGCCTTATAAACTTTCTTTGACTCTGTCTGGGACAAGAAGCAAGAGTATAGACAAACATTTTTGTCAGGGTTTGTCATCTTGTTCTCACCCCCTTGTCAACATCTCCAATGATGTTTGTGGTAGGGTGTGACTTGTCGATCCTAAGTTGAGGAATTATAGCAAGTTGATTAGGCAGATCTAAATATGAGAAGTTTAGATCTTGCAATGAAGTGTCTCCCACCACATCAGCACACTTATCAAAAGAAGCTTGACCCAATGAGTGTGTGACATCATTGATGTTATCTTCAATGGAGTGGTTGTCAGCATCAAGAAATTCTTGATCACTGTCACCGCTACCATGTCCTCCTACATTTGAAGTTCCTTTATTTGTGTTTTATTCCTCTAAGCTAGAATTTTTAGGCACTTCAGGTTGATCAGCTTGATTTGTCATTATTGTGCCGATAGGATCTTCACCTGCAGGGTTTGTTACAACTGGAGCTGAAGTAGTATTCTTACTTGGTCTTCTCAGCTTAAATCTTGGGTCAGGAGCTTCTGCTGATGTATAATCTATAGATCCTCAAACATTTTCACAAGATTTATTAAAACAGTTGGTAACTAAATCAAGATCAAATAGCCAATCAGGACCAAAACCTTTGACACAAGGAGTGTGCTCATTGAAGATCACATTGGCTGATTCTTCAACTACTCTAGTTATGAGATTATATACTCTATAAGCCTTAGCTTGGGAAGAATATCCAATAAAGTGTCCATCATCTGATTCCTCAAAAAACTTGGCTACTTGTTCTTTGGTATTCAAGATGGTGCAGGGACATCCAAATGATCTGAGAAAACCGATGAAAGATCTTCTTTTGTGCCACAGTTCATAAGGAGTCTTACCATGAGTCTTGACTACTAAAACTCTGTTCTGCACATAGTAGGCAGTGTTAACTGCCTCTGCCCAGAAGGTGATGGGCAGTTTAGAGTCAGAAAATATGGTTCTTGTAGCTTCAATCAGTGTCATGTTTCTCCTCTTAGCAACACCGTTTTGCTGAGGAGTCTTAGGAGCAATGTATTATCTTGTAATACACTTTCATCACAAAATGTGTCAAGGATTTGATTCTTCAATTTAGTTCCTTAATCAAATCTTATGATTTTGACCTTATGATCACTTTGATTCTCAACTTTTAGAATGAAGTTCTTTAGGATCTTAGGAGTCTCATCCTTAGTTTTAAGGAATAAAACCCTAGTGAATCTTATGAAACATTTATGATCATTAAATAATATGAGGTCCTTTCTAGACTCATTACACTAGTGGGGCCAAAGAGATCCATATGTAATAAGTGTAGGGGAGTAGTGATAGAGTTCTTTTCCTTTGGCCTGTGAGACACCAAGTGCTGTTTCCCTTTCAGGCATGCAACACAGTGATCATCATTTGTAAACTCTTTCTTTGGCATTCCAGTTACCAAATCATTCTTAATTAATTTGTTCACGTTCTTAAAGTTTACATGGCACATTCTTTTATGCCAAAGGAAAGACTCATCATCATTAGCCTTAGATAAAAGGCAAGAAACTCTCCTGAAGGGGATGTTTCCTGCAAATGCATCTTGTACATGTTCCCTTTCCTAGGTGCTCTAAGTAGGATATGCTCTTAAGGAATGACCACCTCGGGCTTGAGAACAATGCACTCATGCTCAGTAAAGAGCATGTTATGTCTCTAGTCACCAAATTGGGATACACTCAGTAAAATGTACCCAAGCTCCTTAACAAATTTACCTTTTTAATGGCGAGCTTACCATTTGTGACCCTGCCCCTTCTTGTGATGTAACCTCCAGCATGTCCTCCAAAAGCAATTAGCCCTCCATCAATTCTTTCAAAGTTTTGGAGCAAAGAGCCATTGCCTGTCATGTGCCTGGAACAACCACTATCAATAATCCATACATCTTCTTAGTCCTTAATTGTTCCTACACAATAAAAAAGAGTTAGTTATATTTGGAAACCCAAGCCTTAGTGGTCTTGGGCTCTTCAAAATGAAATAAAGACAATGCAACTGTAATTGATCCTATACTGTGACTTTAGGGATCATTTGTTGTTGTTAATGAAGAATTCTCAGTCACATGGTCTTTCTTTATCTTCCATATCGTCTTTGGAAGATTAGACTTGACCTTTAAAGCTTCAAATGTTTTTACAACTTCGGAGGTTTTGAAGACTGATCCTTTGGAAGATATTGCTCTCACGGTAGCAAGCTTCAGTGCTTCGGAAGCATTCCGTCGTTCTGAGACCAAAGTTTCTTCCAAACGCACTTTTCACCTGTCTTCATTTACATTTTGAAGCTTCTGCAAGAAACACATATTTTTTCCAAATCTTTCTTCTTCTTGCTCCTCTCAGAAGTTTTCTTCCTTGTTATGTTGATAGTACTTTTGGGATTATAGATGCAATCCTTAGCCAGATGAGAAGTACTTCCACATATAATGTAGTCAATTTGCTTTCTTCTGAGGGTCTTCTTGTGAATAGAAGACTGAGTTTGATCATTTTCCATCTCCATTTTCATCCTTTCAAATGTTGTAGCAAGCTTCCTAGGGTGAAGTTTGCCTTTAGAGGTGGAAGGTTCATGTTGTATAGCAATGTTACACAGTTGATCAGCCTTCATTCCTTCACAGGGATGAATTGGACTTGAACTTGAACTCTTGGTACTAGAGTTCAAAGTTGTATCCTCAGTCTTTACCACTTCAAAACCTGCAGAG